>MJUT01059361.1:89841-115140 GCA_002080005.1 Gigantidas platifrons
TGTGTCCGTCATGTGAGAGATGATGTTATTCTAATTGATTTTCTTTGTTTCTTTATTGTAAGAGGATTGTGATGTCATTAACCAGTTTAATACCGCCACATCTGTTTGCCTGTTAAAAGCCAGCACCTGTATTTCAAACGTCATATGTCGTGGTGTTTTCCTTGTATTCAGTAAGTTAAGATTAGAGGTGATTGTGTGGTTTGTTTTTTAAATTGGTGGAATTGTTGACCATCACTGTTTAAACTTTCTTTCCATAGCATAACTTTACATAAAACTTACCCCGTTTTTCCACAACGCTTGCTCGGGTTTCTATTCTTTCTAACATTCTAGCTATTGTTTCGTGTCCATTTTCCTGTGCATACAATAGAGCCGTCCATCCGTAAATATCTGATATACTTATATCTGCTCCGTTCTCTAAGAGAAGTTTTACAAAAGTTGTACGTTGTTGTTCGTCGTGTTCTTTACTTCTACACATTTCTATCAATGGAGTTCCACCAATGAAGTTCGTACAATTTACATTCGCTCCTTTTAATATAACATTGATTGCCTTTTTAAAATTGTTTTCTTTAATTGCAATAAACAAGCGATAAGAAATTTGAGGATTTTCTGATTTTACTGAAGCTGCGCCCATTTCGTCTGTTCTTGTGATGACTCTTGCTAATAAAACTGTCTGTCCTTCGTAAATGATTCTCTGTATTCAGTTTGAATAATGTGATCTAAGCCTGGTGAAATCTTGTCTTAAATACATGTTGGACATATTTTGATCGATACTTGTATATCTACTTACTAATGAAAAAATTTACACCACAAAGAACATGCACCTGCCGTATTCGTATTGGACGTCATTTCTCCTTCTACATCTTGCTATCTCACAGGAACAAAAATTCAAATGTTAGGAATGACAAATTTCACAGGTTGGTTTTCATTCAGTACATATTATTGGTAGGATAAGTATTTACCTAGGGTATCTAGTACTTACAGGGGTTACTGTATGGGATAATCAAAAGTCGTAAATCGAAGAAAGACAAACAATACAATGGAAAAAAGAAAATTAAAAACCAACAGTAATCTTCAAAGTACTACACAGAAACTCAATGATTGAGCAACATGAGGGTAAGTAGTTTCTGCTCATCTAACAGTACCCGTCATGTTACTATGAAAATCATATAGGAAGTCAAGAACGGGGTAAATGAATGAACTGTGATAACTACAAATGGAACTTTTCGGTGATCATTTGTAACACAGATATTCCGTAAAGACTAACTAAATCATTGTGGCGACCATAAGACATGAAATGATTACTTCAACTAACTACTAAGAACCTTTGGTGCAGTAGTTTCCTCGTTAATAGCAGGCACACATAAAGGAAATTGCGATCGGAGCCACAAGCTCTGGAATATGTATCAATTGAGACATATAAAGTACATTTCATCTTTTATTATATCATGTTGGCACAATTACATCTACCTTTATGTCAATTCAGTATGTGACATTCAATTTAAAATCATATAAGGTTAATGATATTGTAAAATCAGACTAAAAATGAAAAATAGAGGAAATAAAGAATGGAGGAAAATTTTCAGTGACATTTTCATTTCTAACATTTTACGGTTAAAACCTATGTATCCCTCTTGCTCAGACTAATGTCAGTTTTGTGGTGTTTATAATCGTATTCGTATGGTAATTTGATTGACACATACAGTAGTTTTCAATGTACCATTTTTCACCACTAACGTTCAGCTATCAAATTTTAATTCTAATGCAATTGTAATGTAACGCCTATTTTCATTGGCTCTCGATGGCCGTCAAATCTGCAGTTGACAGGCCTGAAGGAATCATTCTATATTCCTACGCCAAATGGACATGTACTTGTTTGTAAACAATATGGCTGACCCAGATGCCGAAGCGGCAGCAGACGACATCCTTCCTGTTCAGATTGAACGTCGGTTCAATAAACTAAGTGCATTATATTGTACACAGCTTATCCCCAGTCCCTTTATTTCTGTTTTTCTGCATAGATTTGTTTATTCCAAACAAAAGTACACTTCAAAGTTGTTCTCCCAATTTCAGTTTTGATAATAAAGATAAGTCCTACAAATGGTCATGATCAATGCCTAGATAAATGAATTGAAAAAACAGTCTGTTTCTATTTTCATTTTACAAAAAAAAAATGAACTGTGCAGTGCAAAAAAAAATGCATCATTTTCTTCCGTACGATGTTCGTCCCCAGTTCACGGTAGTTGTGCATTGATGTTTTCTCCCGTTGCTTGCAATGTTAGTATGGACACATATTCTACGATGAATTACAGAAAAGTAATGACTAAATTAAACGAATATAATGTTACATATAGATCTAGTATGTTATACAAACTATGACTTCCATGAATTGTTTTGATTCTATTAGAAAAAATCGAACATATTTTGAATGGAAGTCAGTAATAAATAGAAATGCATGTAATAACGAAATCCACTGACCTGAAACTATTCGGTGATGTTAATTAAGTTACTGATATTTCACAATTTGATGGCATTTTGCATTTAGCTACATAAGAAATGCTCAAAAAATCGTAAAACCAATCAGTAACCAGTTTGTGTCAAAATGTGAGCGTTCCAAATTATGTCACCGGATGACGATAAATTACAAAAGTCAAAGTCGATAGATTGTTGTCTTAAGTATTTTTTCCGGTTTTTTTTTATATCAACAACAATATTATGATTTTTTGTTTGCATGCAACTCGGTCCTACTGAATTAGATGATACATTGCGAGCATTTGAAGAGTTGTCGGTGTTAAAATTGTGAATTTGACGGACTATTTTTTAAGCGGAAGGAATTTGAAAAGTCATTATTTTTCATAGCAGTACTGTATTTGAAGAGTTGGAGGTGTCAATTCCACTATTGACACATCCAACTCTTCAAATACAGTACTGTTATTCCTTAAGTGAAAGGCAAGTATGTTACTTCAAGCTGCCGAGTGGCTTTCACTAGTTGCATTCTTTTTATTTTGAAGGCAATGCATCAACAAATATTATTGGATATCGCACATTTATTGAGTTGGCGAGTTCTAAAATGGTGTAATATGTGTGTAGTCTTCAAATTCTTCTTCTACCAAATACTGACCTCCTTCAACAAGTTGAAAATTATGTCTGCGGTTGCACATGCCATATACAGATGTTAAAAATTAGTATTTGCTAGGGGGGTCAGGCCATGTTTCAAACTTGCAATAAGCATATAGGGGATTGAAACCTGCTTAAAACAATTGCAAAAAGGGTGGATTAGACTAAGTGATAAAGTTTACCAGTTGTTTGCCCACGGTGGGTGGTTCTCATCGGGTACTCTGGCATCTTCCACCACTAAAACTGGCCGCCATGATATAGCTGAAATATTGCTGAAAGTGGCGTTGAACACAATAAATCAAATCAACTGAAGCAATTGCATGCTACATGTTTTTGCTATACAACCTCTAATCTGTTATATATAATTATTATTGTAGTTTTGGTTGGGTTTATTTATATTTATAGTCATGATTCGGGTAATATATTTATTCAATATCTAAAGCTACATGTAAATTTAGTATATATATATGTGTGTGTATGAAGTATTAGTGGTGCTTATAATTACATGTATTGAAGGAACATAATTATCTTATATTATTGATATAATTGTTATATACTCTGAATGTATGCCTTGTACATGTAAATAGGAGAGAGCTTGTATAGGCATAGCTTGTTGCTCAATCCCATTCATATATATTGTGAATAACATATGTTTAAAACCAAACCAAAGCTACATGTGTACCTTGTTCTTCAGTGGTTTCTTTAAAGGTTTTAGATAACAACAATATTATAATCGATCATGCAAGTTTTTGCTATCCAGTTTGTTAACAATAGTTTTCGGTGTTTGGCCCAATTTTATAGATGATGGCCTACAAATTAAGTTGTTTGCTCCCTTCACTTTGTACGATGTAAAGCTACTTAATGAGTCATTTATGTGACGTATGTGTGATGTCAACAATTACATGTTTCATTCATTTATATTTTTATTATTATCATGTTTACTATGTAATATTTAACCGGCAAATATGCAAAACTGTTCACAATATGTTTATATCAGTAAAATATGCAACACAAATTATTTTTGTGATATATTCACGTTTTGTTCATGGAGGCAACAGGATTACCCTGAGAGAAAAAACATCATTTTGACACAAGTCAATGACAAACTTCATCGGATACTGTTGTACCGTGTATGACATAACTATTTATGTACGTGTACATGCAAAGTGAAGTGCGCTTGCTGGTTTTTATGTTGAAACTTTGTAGAAACCCTACCTGTAGCATTCTGTTAACACCATGTACTCGATTACTTCGTCTCCTAGGGGACAGCTAGGTACCTTGAAACCAACGGACTTTGCGTTCTGGGAGACTATTTACTACTTGGAAGAAACCACGTAACATTTCTCTATCCCGGAGGACTCACTAGGAGTTCCGGTATGACGATAGGGTGTTGATGTTAATCACATTTATCAGAATTGTACGATAATTGTTTACATCCTTCAGTGTCAATGTGTAGATCATGTGATAATTGTCTACACCATTCAATGTTAATGTGTATATCATGTGATAATAGTTTACGTCATTCGGGGTTAATGGGTAGATAATGTGATAATTGTTTACATCATTCAGTGTTAATGGGTAGATCATGTGTTAATTGCTTACATCCTTCAGGGAAATGGATAGATCATGTGATAATTGTTTATATCAGTCAGTGTTAATGGGTAGATCATGCGATAATTGTTTACATCATTCAGGGTTAATGAGTAGTTGATGTGATAATTGTTTACATCATTCGGGGTGAATGGGTAGATCATGTGATAATTGTTTACATCATTCGGGGTTAGTGGGTAGATCATGTGATAATTGTTTACATCATTCGGGGTTAATGGGTCGATTGTAACAATTTATTTGTTCCTACCTAAAATTATATCCCCCAGATAAAATATCAATGAAATTATATCCAAGAGGATGAAATATTCTAAAAAATATTATCTCGCATTCATTAATATTATCCCTCTATAGGATAAATTTTTTTTTCACTGGGATAATATTTTTTTAGAATATTTCATCCTCTTGGATATAATTTCATTGATATTTTATCTGGGGAATATAATTTTCAAAATGGTCACAAATTCAAAATTATTTTCAAAATCCTGATAGTCATGAAAAACTACCCCAAGATATCAAATTTTATGTAAATCACAGCAATTTGAAATTTGGCCACTTGGTCCCAAATTTTCAAAATGGCCACCGATTTAAAATTGTTATCACGATTTTGACAGTCATGGAGTACTACACCTAGATATCAAATTTTATTGAAATCTGAGCATTTTTTAATTTGGCCCTTTTTGGTCGGCGTCCATTTTGAAAATGGCAGCCAATTTGATTTTTTTCAACCACTATCATGTTTGTCATGTTCTACCATAAGATATCAAATTTCCTTGAAATCGTGTCACTTTTTAAATTTTACCCATATTTCTCACCTTAATTTTCAAGTAATTTTATCCTATAGGATATAATTTCAATGATATTTTATCTGTGTAGATGCTATGTTAAAAATCAAATTACGATATTGATTATGTAATCAGTATCATACATATCATACATTAATTCAAATATATCTTTGATGATTTTTTTTCATTCAGTTCAGGATATTGATTTTTATAAATACATGTACAAAATATGTTTTCAAATTACTCACCTTCTTTAATTTCGTAGTATATCTTCTGATCCTTCAGAATAAAATGTTCAGCTCTCTTCCTAAGCGCTCTTTTCTAGTAGAATTGTATGGATATTCTTCAGATTGCAAAAATGTATGCAAAGTTTTATATTCAGAACCATCCATTTTGATTGACCTTGAATGTATTCAAATGAAAGAAGACTTTAAGAAATCAATCAATATATGCATATAATAAAACTCTTATTTGATCAAGAATAAAAGATACTATTTCGTAGAAATTTTATCCTATGAGATAATATTTCGTGGATATTTTCTATCTTTATGGATAAAATATTTTGAGCTTTTTTTTATCCACAATGGCGGATATATATTTTTTTTTAATATGGGATAAAATATCACCTACATTTGATCCATAATTTCACAAAATTTAATCCTATGGGATAATTTTAGGGCTCAATTCTATCCCATGGGATAATATTTTTGGAGGATATAATTTATGTTTACAAGATCATGTGATAATTGTTTACATCATTCACGGTTAATGGGTAAATCATGTGATATTTAACATATCATCATACCGGATGTTAAAATAATACCAATATTAAAAATGACTATTGGATGACTTAGTTTAAACATATTTTATCTATGATGTATAATAAATTGGGGTCGGACACCAAATGAGGGTATTTTCTATAAATGTTGATCTTTATGTGCATGGATATTTCAGACTATTATTGACTTAGTTTCAAACATTTACCTAATTCTTGTAACTTTTTTGTCGAATTCGGAGGAGACATACCTTTTACAACAAATCGTTGGCATCCCTATAAGAACAAACTGTGACCCTCTCCTTGGCGACCTTTTCCAATACTTTTATGAGGCTAAGTTTATATAAGAACTTATCAAAGACAATAAAATTACAGAAGCTAAAGACTTTAATCTCACTGTCATGTATAGTGAAAATGCTCTGTCAATTAACAATGAAACCATTGCTAACTTAATTCCAAAGAACCTTAGATTAATAAAACAACATAAACAGCTTCCTCTGTCTCATTTCTTGACATTTACCTTAAATTCGACACTAATTGTCAACTTTCTACCAGACTTTATAACAAAGTTTCGACTTCAATTTTGTCATTATAAATGTTCCACACCTTGATAATATTATACTAACCGCTCCCGAGTATGGAGTTTATATTTCACAAGTCATGCTCTACACTCGAACATGAAGTGTGTATCAGATTAACGTAACTGTATTGTGGGAACTCAATCAATGTTTTTCAAAGAATCGCCAAAACATTTTCGGAGGATATCAGCATCTTGTTGAAAGTTATTCTGTCAGTTGCGTACAGATAACGAAATATCATATTGGGAATTATATTTCAGTTCAAAGTTGACTATTGTTTCTCTATATTATCTTACGATTGCATTGTGTACTATATACTGCTTAGATAATGGTTGAGGCCGTCGGCCCCTTTAAATAGAACTAATATTATACATATCACAACTTCTGATAAATATATCAGGAGCGTAGCAGCCGGTGCCGCACAACCCACACGTTCAAAATTGTGTATTTGCCTCCTTTTTCGGCATTGTTTAGCACCGAAGCCAAATATTTAACAACAGCTTAAGAAGTAAAAGTGTTTGAATACAAATTACTTATTTTTTTATTTTTGTTTTTATGTTTCATGTCCCCTCAAAAAGCCACTTTCCGATCCACTCCCACGCGTATGTAATATATTATTTATATCATGTTCAAGATTATAGCATTCTAGGTAATAATGCTGTACACCTCTTTATATTTGAGAATTGGCATTTAAAACACATGTTGAAAGCACCTGCTGAATCAAAATCATTTCACTAACATAAATCTAGTTTTACCCTGCAGATGTTTCGTTCAATTGCCTGTACCAACCAGGAAAGTGGATAGTCATGAACCAGTGCGCAAAACGGGTTTCTGGAATAACTTTGATCAGGTACGCTCATAGGCAAAATACATGAAAGTCAAATAATTTAATAATCTTTGGGAGATTAACAGTTTAAGGTAGTACCATACACTTCAGGTAAAATTTGATCTGCTCGTTTAATATTCTTATTATTTTTTTGGGCAGTGTGTTTGAATATATCCACTGTAATAAATATCAAAATTTTAACAAATTCCAACCAACAGACTCAGAGCTATAAATTCACTAGCCACATAGCAGCTTTTCTCTCTGTGGTTTTGATCACCGAGATGCTTGAAATCTGCATACAAACATCATATGATCAAAATGTTCAACTGATTTTAAAGGGTTATCTCACTGTTGGTCCTGATAAAAGCATTTTGTCAGTGTCATTAGCGTGATACGATAATAGTTTCCACCATTGAGTGTTAATGTGTGTGTGTGTATAAACCGTGTGAGATTTTACAAATACTAGTAGATAAAATGGCAATAAGGACCCACTGTGATTCATATAAAAGAATGACCAACGTAGATACAAATATCCTGTCTTAGGAAGTGATACATTTGTTAAAATCTACTCTGATTCTTCGAAAAAGTTCTCTGAAAGTGATATCATTAAGATGCGTGTATTTTTGATTGACAACTTATAGTGATGAACCCTACTTTTCAACAGACAATCAGTATTTATATGGGTACCAAGTGTGCCTCTCTTATTGCTGACTCTTTCCTTTATTCGTATGACACAGGGTCTCATGAAAAGCGAAAAGAACCTAAGCCGATCCATTAATGTCACGTTCCCTATTAAGATGATTACCTTTTCCTATATAATTCACAGTTTCGTGGTTTTATTAATCACATTGAGCTTGACACAAAGGATACCACAGATACAACTAGGTCGTATTCATATCTTGACCTACATCTCGAAATTGACGATGAATTAAACTTTACGACAAAAGAGATGATTTCAATTTTCTAATTATGAACATTCTCACAGCACCAACATATGCAGTATATATGCACCAGTAATATAACAGCAGAGGTACATCTAACTATGATAAGACGACCACGAGTATGGTGACCATGGAGATAATTATGACCATCAATAAACAAACAAGTCATTTTGGTTTCCTACGATTAATTATGGATCACAGAAATAACTATGTAAAATTACATATCTTTTTTTTTTAAACAGACTGATTACAAATGTAAACGACTGTTACATGAGTAAAGAGTCTTATGGTGCTAAAAGAACTGAAATGATTATCAAATATTTTCACACATGTAAGCGAAGGAGCACTGTCCGATAAAATGACGTCCCGGATATAAAAGAGACCACTGCACCAGTTAAGCATAGCTGTAAAATATCAAAGATCAAAGCCTCATACAACATGAACTACCACACAATAAGGAAGAAGACGAGGAATGAATTGTCGAACATTGAACTCTCAGCAAGTGAATCTTATCAGTGCGGATTTAGGCCATGTATTCACACTGTCTCCTAAAACCGACTGTATGGTATTTTTGTTTTTCCTTTTTATCTTCGTGGGTGCTAAAATATAGGCAGAGTGTTTTTTTTTGTGTTTAATTTGCTTTAGCAATTTTCACGTCATTGTCACTGCCGCCGATTTCAGGAGCGGTCGAGGTCGTGATCGTATGGTAGTTGGATTTACAACTATCAATGCCTATCCCTTTGAGTTTGAATACCGTTCAGGTAAGGTGTACTCGATACAACAACATAGATAGTTTGTCAGTTACTAATGGCAGTTCGGTGGCTTTCTCCGGGGACTCCGGTTTTCTCCCCAAAAAAACAGACTTCTAGGATATAGCTGAAATAGTGTTAAAAAAGGCATTAAACACAATAACCCTAACCCTAAAAGATAATTTTAAATACCCATACATATTAGGATTAACATCTATAGAAGTCAGCCACAAATTGTTTCCGATCCCAGTGTGTTAAATTTACAAATAAAGTATGTTTAAACTGAGTCACCTAACAGTCAAGTTATATGTTATAGTTATTTCACCACACAGTGTGATATATATATATAGATTATAACATGGCCTTTTCCATACTGGCCCTGGTATCATCCCGAGACTCCCATATTAGCCAAAGGCGATAGCCGAGGGATGATACCAGGGCCGATATGGAAAAGACCATGTTATAATCTGTTTATCACTTGCTTACCCATGACAGAAGTAATTTGAAAATACCTGAAGAATTTATAATTATTCATCAAAACAACAAAATAAATAACGTGTAAAAGTCAACAATATAATTCACTATACTCTATTTATCACAGACTTTTCAATATAAATCAGAATTCCAATTCTTATCATTTGTACCATAAAAAATTATTGTTACATTTTCCTGGATATATGAGAATGGGAATAGTGTTATTCTGGAGTTCATGGAGGCCAAATCGATAACGGTTTGCTGAACAGATATATTATTGGTTACCGTCGACTGGACAGAGTTATTACTGACGGAAATTTGCATAGTTCTCAATAGTCGACACGATGACGTGAATATTAACATTCACCATCACTAAGATATCTACTGATCGAAGCTTGGATACATTTAAATGAATCAAGTGGGTAAGTAATCGTGTTAGGATTTCGTGCGCGCTGACAAAAAAACAATTTTGCCACTGCATGTTCATCTCCTGGACGTCAATATATTGTGGATTACGGAGTTCTCCCACCAATCCGTGAATATCATCATGTCACTCTCAGTTTTTTGTTTTGCATTGACGATCTTCATCTCTGCAGGGAATTTTTATAATTCTCTGATCTCTGTTGTATCGATTTGTTGTATTCTTCCTCATCTGTCATGTTTCCTTACGTGTCACAATGACGTCATCGACGCAATGCAAAATAACTGGTTAGTTGCCCCCAGCACTGATATGGATCGGGCACTTCTTCGTTTATCACACATGCAAAAAGGTACGTTTTACGAACAAATATGTGATCAATTAAAAATATCACATGGTCAATCCATTAACGCTAAATCGTGAAAACAATTATGGTGTCAGTGTGATAATTGTGACAAGCATCATTACATCTACCATATCAGGACCTCCAGTTAGTCCTCCGGGATATAGAAATATTATGAGGTAAATAATCTCCCAAAACGTAACTATTGTTTGGTTTCTTTTAATTAGTAAATGTGTACAAGTTCATTATTAATATTTCACCAAATTAATAATGATAATTGATAATTTACATTTTGCTATATATATGTATTAAAGTTAGTAATTAACTTGATGTTTACATGTCCAGTTCTAATTTTATTATATGGTTGATTGACTTAACTTTCTAATGTGTGTATTCTGCTTTCTATTCATTTTTTTGTCACACTGCTTTATGAATAGTATTTTTCTCTAGTTCTGACCAGTTTTATCTTGATATCTGGCAATATAATCTCTATAACTTTATTATATTGTCAATGCCGAACATGTTGAACTGAGAGAAACATATAGGCCGTCGCCAGCAATTATAAGGTATGTGTACATTTATTTATTTCATTGTTTAAAGTTAATTTTCTAATTGTAGTATCTTTTTGTGTGAATATTTGCAACAATAATAATTTATTTGATTCTTATTTATATATATTTTTTAATTGGTTTGAATGTATTAAAGTAAATTAAGTTTCTTTATTCTTGTTATAATGAGTAGTTTTCTGTTACACTGTGTGCTAAATTGTTTACATTTATAGCTGCCGTTTTGATATATAAATTGATAACCGAATTATTGTATCATTAATGTAATATTGCCATTCAATTTTAGATGGTACTGTGGAACAATTACAAACTTATTTATTGTACTTAATATTAAACAATTTGTATATTTCAGATCTGTCATTGCCTTTATTCTGATATTAATTAATACAGTATATGCAAACGTTCCGCATTCATTTCATTGAGGACCTGATTATAATCTCCCAGAAGGTAAATATTGGGTGTTTTCTTCTAAGAAGTAAATAATCTCTCAGAATGTAAATATTATGTGGTTTCTTCTAAGAAGCAAATAAGCTTCCAGAATATAAATATTATGTTGTTTCTTCTACGTAGTAAATAATCTCCCAGAAAGCAAAGTTCGCTAGTTTCGTTGTACTCAACTGTCCATTGGGAGACGAAGTAATCGAGTATATGGTGTTTGCAGAATGCAACAATATATATCAGACCACATTCACATCTACTAAAATTGACAAATTAATCGGTAGGAGAAGACAGTGGTTGGGAATCGAAAAATCGTAGAAACAGAGGGAAAATCAATACACATGACATACACCTGACATACACATGACATACACCTGGCATACACATACATGACCTGTTTTCTTCGAAGTAATAAATAATACCATAGAAAGTGACTCTTGTAGGTACTCGACTGCCCCTTAGGCCGGGAAGGAAATGCGTACTTTGTGTTTGTAGAATGCTACAACAAATACACGAAGGAGTTCACTCACAACATCATCGGTTCTGTATAGTCAACCATAGACGACCTTAATAAAGACTACTGATGTAAAATACGTATGATTTTCTACAGAGTGTTACCATAGGAACCATAATTGACACTTCACTTTCTACGTACACGAATATTTATGTTGTACGCGGTACAGCTGCTGTGTTTGATAAGGTTTGTCAATGACTAGCATCAGATCAATGGTATTTCCCAGTGTAATCCAGTTTTCTCTACCGATAAACCAGTCATTGCCATATAAGTGATTTTTAAAAGCAATGTCGAAAAACAACAAAAACATCACATCATCAGACATGGAAATCGTGTTTGACTTCAGTATAATTAAATAAAGAAAAACAATGTATGTTTAATATTTTAATGATTGAAGCATATTATTAACAGATATGCATATGATTCGGTTACATATAGCAATTATGTAGCTTGATGTGAGTACTGCAATCTGATTGGCCTATCCACCTGGAGAAACATTAGTTATTCTTGATAACATGGGTTGGTATTGTGACGTCGCCAACATATTCATTCGATAAATTCCAACAACAAATTCAAATGGTCTCAGGAAATAACGTAATTAAAATCGAGGAATCATTACATTTTGGTGTAAAAATAATTATATGGAATATGTTCTGTTTTTGAACAGGTTATTCCTGCAAAATCTGGTTTGGAACAGTTTACGTTTTTCATAAACAACTTCGCGGTTTATTAAGCGTAAGCTGTCCCAAACCATGCGGGGCCCGGGTGGCTCAATGAGTTAGGTCGCTGGATTTAAGCCTATCACCAATACGGCGTGGGTTCGCGCCTGGCTTTGTAAATTACAAAAAGGGTGCACTCGACTCGCAGCCGCAAGTGATAAAGTTTACTAGTTGCATGCCCATGGTCGGTGGTTCTCTCCGGGTACTCCGGCTTCCTCCACTACTAAAACTGGTCGCCATGATATAGCTGAAATATTGTTGAAAGTGGCGTTAAAACACTAAAAATCAAATCAAATCAACCAAACCATGCTATATCGTATAACATGTTCACAAATTAACCATATATCTTACATATACATGATTATGATAAATAAAAAATAAATAAAACATGTACATCAAATGTAAATAAGGCTAATAACAAAATTACCGAATACAGAGCAATCTTCCAAAGGGAAATTCAAAACTCATAAATCAATAAACAGACAAAATCAGTCAACAACCGGGAAACTGGAAAACCGCAATGGTCCTGACTTGGTACAGGCATTTCTAAAGAAATGGTAAATCACAATAATAAATATTAAAAAGGTATGGCGTTTACCAACTGAAGGAACCAATACATTTATTCTTCGGAAGCAAAAACCAAAAAATATGGCCAAAACTCCAAAAGAATGTTTAGAACGCTATTGTTTTTAAATACTTGTATTATAATATTGTAATATTAGTATAATGTTGTTGTTGTTTATGATTTGCGAAAACAGTATTTAAAAGCATACTATTTTTAGATGTACATATGATATACATGTATTACCAAAATTTTATACTTATGCATATACCTAAATCAGACATCAACTGATATTGGAATTTAAATTTCTATAAGGAAATAATGCATATATGTATCTTTTTTATATACCGTATTGTTCGAGGATATCATACCAACGGGATAATCAGATGACGCAAATCAAATTACAGATATCACAATGGCCAAATGGACAAATGATGGTTGGCAAAGCTATGCACGGGACGTTAAACGGTAGCTTTCAGTTGGGTTAGCGTTACTGTATCTCAAGATTTCTATGTAATTTTTTGAAGATCGTTGTATGTCCTTTTTTCCTTTTTGTTTTGGCCATTGTATTGCCTGTCTTTCTTCAATTTACGGCTTCTGATTGTCTCTTTGGTAACTTCAAACCTTTCGTAGAGAAAACCGAAGATGTAATCAAGAATAAACAATCCAGGGACACAGGAAACATTGGGCACAAGTCAGGACGATGACAAGCAAAGGTAAAAGAATGCACAAAACAGAACACAACAAAGATGAGCAACATGTCCTACAACAACAAAAAACTGCCCGGGACAGATAAACAATTCCTGTTTCTATTAAAAATCCGGGATGATAGAGTTAGTGTATCTGCTCCAGGAGTCTGTGGCATCATCTGCTATGTAAAGAGGATTGGACACCAATAAATAAATAAATATATATATATACAGATGGAATAAGTACAATATGAACCGCCAACGCTAACATTTGTCAAGAGCTGACATATGAGTGTCTTTTTAAACATGAAATGTTGCTAATTATTCGTCCACATATGTGTAGGCACATTATTCAATATTCTTATATTTGTAACTCATTTGTTTTTAACTGAACATTGTCCACATGGATGAGCAACCTCTAAATACACTCCATCCTCTAAATGCTGGCAAGGTTATAATTTAACTTGGTCAAAGTCATAATCTTCTGAAAATAAACCCAAACGTAAATCATATATATGTAGTATACAATAAACAAATATAAGGAGCATCAATTGCGAGGTGTAGGTCACGGTATGAAGCAAACCTATCTGTATCTGAATTATCCTCTATTTCAAACTCAATAGGATAGATGCGATCAACAAAAATCACCAAGTCTAGAATTATTTAGTGAAAGGACATCATCTATATAGCTGAACGTTAAATTAAAGGATTGGGCTAGCTTCTTTTCGTTTTTCTTCAGAAGTCCCTATATGAAGTCTGCCTCATACGAATAAAGGAACGAGTCGGCGAGAAAAGGAGCACAGTTATGCCGACTGTCTGCTGAAAAACACGTCCACCAAACATAACAATATGTTGTAAATCAAAAACTCGAGCATGTCGATGACATCAGTTTGTAGATGTGCATACACTAAACATAAATAGTGACTAGCAACAAAAAACATTAAGATATGTGACACATGCCATATTATGGCCTAATCCTATCACAAGCTATTCATTAAATTCAGTGCAGTTCGTGTCCGTCATTGAGTGATGTGTTAATTTTCAAGCATTTTCATTGTTTCTATGCCACCCTGATATCATATACCGTATATCGGGGTTTTTTTGCGTCGGGATTTGTTCGCGATATTCAGTCAAAATCAACAGGTTAATTTTTCACTGTGTTTTATTTTCGCTGAATGACAAAATCCTCGCTAAAAATAAACCTATGGCAAAAGGATTATCAACTATATACAGATCATTATAACAACAATTTGAAGAATATTTGTTTCTTTTGGTATTATATATACATGTATACATAAAAACTCAGGTTAGTCGGAATTTCAGAACGAATACATTTCTTTTGTTTTCGGTATATAGATGAACCTTGAGACCACGCAGTTTGATAATATTCGATCCCAGCAACTAACACTCTCAATAATAATAATTCATGTAATAACAATATTGTTTTAATCAACTTTGTTACGATTGCAAACATTTGATTGTTTTAATTATTGTCGAGTGTGGCTTCGGCTTGATAAATCAGCGACCCGGATCTCTAGTTCAATAATTGTTCTTTATATTAATCGTAATTAATGGTCAATAATCAAGCCACAGATGAATTTAATGACTAATTAACACACATGATGACAACTTTATCTGTTGGTAATCTGACATTTATCACACCTTGCAGTAAACAACTGTCAATTAAATTGCCATGTTATTTTCTTATTATTTTCGGGTAATTTTCCGCGGGGTTTAATTTCCGCGGTTTTTAACGACCACGAACATAGCGAAAATTAGCAACACGCGAAAAAAACCCCGATATACGGTATACTACATGTACATTAAACTTACCTCGTTTTTCTATAATGCTTGCTCGGCTTTCTATTCTATGTAATATTCTAGCTATTGATTCGTGTCCATTTTCCTGTGCATACAGTAGAGCCGTCCATCCGTAGATATCTGATATACTTATATCTGCTCCGTTTGCTAAGAGAAGTTTTACAAAAGTTGTACGTTGTGGTTCGTCGTTTTCCTTACTTTTGCACAGTTCTATCAATGGAGTTGCACCAATGAAGTTCGTGCAATTTACATTCGCTCCTTTTAATAGTACATTAGTTACCTCCTGAAGATCATTTTGATTGATTGCAACAAATAAACGATAAGAAAGTTCATGACTTTGTGATTTTGTTGCAGCTGCACCCATTACGTCTGTTCTTAAGTGGACTCGTGTGCAAAAATAAATCTGTCTTGTAAATGGTATTTTATGTTGCCTTTGAGATAAATAATATCTAACCATTGAAGTCTTGGATTTAATAATGGTGTTTCGACTTTCATCATTTATATATAGTTATGTACTAATGAAACAATTCACACTGAGAAGTTCGTGAACTTCTAATTGTCGTACTGGGCGTCATCTCTCCCCTGGAAGATCATGTTTTGATATTTCAGAGGAATAAACAATTTAAAGGTTATCAACAACAATGTTGTTTTTATTAGGCACACCCACACGTCATGCTGATATTGCCACCAGAATTTAATTAATACTTCCAGTGACGTTTGGATTTCTAACATTGACTTTATTTTATGTATTCATCGTGAGTAATATCAGTATTTGCGATGAATTATGAATAATGATTGATATTTCAGTTAAATGCCGGCTGTTAATGGTCTTGGTGTAGAAAACAGAAGACCCAAAAGAAAACAACCGACCAGGAAGAAATCGAACTTTAGTGGTGAAATGCATTGAGTGCTACGGTAGATGTAGATATAAGTACCATACGACCACGGCCATGCTGGTCTTCGTGGTACGTATGAACACATGTAAGCGTGTGCTTACTTCAACAGACATTTGGTTATATATGTTAAATATCACAACGCTAATTTACCAACACTACATTTGAAAAAAAAACAATTAGTGTATCAGTCTGATAGCTGTCTTTATTAGTGTATCAGTCTGATAGCTGTCTTTTAAAACACAGTATATCTACACTTGTACTTCTTATCAGGACATCAATGGAAACAACTGAATATCAAAATATCACTGTTTTCTCCACAGTATGGTAAACTCTTACAAACATAACAAGCGTGGGTTGAAGGTAACACACCTCGGACTCAGCATTGGGTGACAATGAGTAGGTGGTATGTGAAAACTACCATCCTTGCTATCACCTAATGTGTACACCGCCTTATTGTGTGGACAATTAACAGTTTAACAGATTATAATTATCACCAGGTTCATGTGTAACATTTACGACATCCTGTACGTCCTTACCTCCAGTTGTGTGTAGGATGAATCATGTCACCCGGTTTGTAAAAAGAATAACAAAACGGGTGTTACTAGTGGAGCAGGAACTGCTTACCCTTCCGGAGCACCTGCGTTCACCTCCGGTTTTTAGTGGGGTTCGTGCTACTCGATCTTAACGTTATTTGTGTTTACTTGCGTGTAGTGGTGTTCAATACATATTGTGTTGTGTTTTTACTTCTTTTTCCTTCATCTTGTGTACCCTATGATGGCAGTTTCTCTGGATTGTCAAGTTTTGATTGCTCTTAGATATTATCTAACGTTTATTTAAAGGGTAATCCTTTACATTTGAAAATGAATTAAACGTTTTTGAGATCTGGGTTTCTATTTTTAGCTTGCTGTACAAATGTAGTTGTAACGCTTGCTTTAGCATTCATCTGTTTGTAATTGATTTTCTTTGTGGTAAATGACAGTACACATGTGATTTTCAACATGTGATATGTTTTTGTACTGGAGGAGAATATATAAAAGTCACCATGACGTAGAGGTAAGTAGCAGCCACATAAATCCATACATATTACGATTAGAATCGATAGAAGTGAATTTGCAGACAATATAAAACTTATTGGCATTTCACCAAGGTCTGGAATTTCACTCAGATGTTGAAAAAAACATATGTATGACTGCATCATGTCACTATGAATGGAGTTTGGCCACATATATTTACTTTATGCGAGTTTAACAAGCCAGGATTCGGAGATGTCATGATATATGTTAGGCGTATCAATTTTTACTCTTTTTATACGAATTTCTGGTTAGATTGTGAACCTGTTTAGACTATTTGCAATGTTTATGTTTTACTTTTATTTATTTTATTTTTGACATTTTCTTATCAACCAGTATATGTAAAATATCACATTGTTTATCTGATAATTTTGGGGAAAAAAGTTAAATTGAGATGTTAACAATTCTACTAATATAAAAAAAAACAAGCAATCACCTCTCACCGTCACTCGCTGAACAAATAAAAGACCACCACATTTGACAAACAATTATCGTGGCAGTCTGCTGATACATGTGATAAAAAAACATTGAATCTAGTCTTGTACTTCGTACCATTACCCTCCGTGGGAACAGTTTGTTATAAAACAAAATATCATCTCCTCGGCAGGATTAATTCTCACAAAATTATAGAGCGTAGGTTCCAGGTTACAGACCTCGGACTCAGCACGGGACAAAAAGGAGTGGATCGTGTTGACAGAGGTAATCCCATAAATTGGAAATGTGCCACTATTTGATACGGAACTGCTTACCATTTCTTCGGAACACCTGGTTTCACGTTTACTTTTTTGTGCGGTTTGTGTTTCTCAATCTTCAACTATGTAGTGTTTTGCAGATCGTTGTTTGTCCTTTATCTTTTAGCCATTGTATTGTCTGTCCTTCTTCTGTTTATGGCTTCTGACCCCCCCTCCCCCCCTTTTTTTTGTTTCTCGTAACATGTCAACATAATGGCGATTTGCAACACACGTTTTGTTTTCAAATTAAACATTTTTAACTTCTGGGTTTCTATTCTGACATTGTTGTGAGTTGTATCACTTGCTTTATCATTGTTCTGTTTGTAATTGATTTTTTTGTGGTAAAATGATATTACACATGTAATTTTCAACAAACGATATGTTTTTCTTGTAACGAGAGAGAATGTATAAAATGCACCATGGGCGTGGCAGTAACTAACAGTAACAAATAATCATGCATTTTACAATAGAACAGATAGGAGTGATTATGGTTTCCTACGATTACTTTAACCGAGCCTTTCAAGTAATGATTGGAATAGGTCATGATATGTGTTAAAGGTATCTGATGCTATTTCTACGATTTCCCCGATTGGATTGTGTACCTCTTCAGGCGGTGAATTATTTTTGTAGTTTTTTTTTCTTATATTTTGTTATCAACCCGTTCCTACATATACGTTACGTACCACGTTTGATATCTCCTCATCTTCACACGTTTGATATCTCCTTATGTTCACACGTTTGATATCTCTTCATGTTCACACGTTTTTCTTGTTCTAAAAATTAGCAGTTAAGGTGTTCTTTATGGTTATTCGTCAATTTGGAATGAAAAGAGTTAATAGAAACCTGTCATTAGTGAACAGGGAACTGCTTACCACTTCTGATCACCTCTATTTTTTTTCTTGGGTTCGTTACTCACAATCTTTAGTTTTATAAATTTGTGTGGATCATTTTGCATGGGACGTCGATTTTATTATTATTTCTACTATCTCTGGTATGGATTTGCCATCTAGTCGGACGGTTTTCTATTTTGTTTTAGCCTTTTGTTATGAACCAGTATATATGTAAGCTATCGCATTATTTATCCATTAACTTTTAATTGTGAAAAGAAAGTTTTAAACGATGATGTCAACAATTCTACATGTATATCACAACAAGTCGAGCAATCACCTCTCACCTTCACGCGTTCAACAAATAAAAGACCACCCCATTTGACAAACAATTATCGTATCAGGCTGTTGAAAAGTGTAATCAAAAACATTGAATCTAGTCTTGTACTTCGTACCATTGTCCTCCATGGGAACAATTTGTTATAAAACAAAATATCATCTCCGCGGCAGGATTCATTCTCACAAAATTATAGAGCGTAAGTTTCAGGTAACAAACCTCGGACTCGCCATAGTATAATAATGAGTAAGTCGTATTTGCAGAATGGTATGCCACATGGTGAACAAATACAAGACCACCACATTTGACAAACAATTATCGTAGCAGTCTGCTGATATGTATGATCAAAAACATTGAATCTAGTCTTGTACTTCGTACAATGGCCCTCAGTGGGAGCAGTTGGTTATAAACAAGATATCAACTCCGCGGCAGGATACAATCTCACAACATTATCGAGCGTAGGTTGCAGGTTACAGACCTCGGACTCGGCACGGGACAAAAAGGAGTGGGTCTTGTTTACAGAGGTAATCCCATAAATTGGAAAGTGCCACCATTTGATACGGAACTGCTTATCATTTCTACGGAACACCTGGATTCACCGCTACTATTTTGTGCGGTTTGTGTTTCTCAATCTTTAGTTTTATATGTAGTGTTTTGCAGATCATGGTTTGGCCTTTATCTTTTAGCCATTGTATTGTCTGTCTTTCTTCTGTATATTGCTTCTGACTTCCACCTCTGGTGTTCTGAAACGTTTCTAGATAATTTGTGTTACCTTTGGGTTTTGATTCTAATTACTTATAAGACTTATATTACTTACCTCATTATTTATCTTCTGTTAATTAATTTTTGTTTTTTGTTTCTCGTAACATGTCAACATAATGGCGATTTTCAACATACGTTTTGTTTTCAAATTAAACATATTTTACTTCTGGTTTCTATTCTTACTTTGCTGTTAGTTATATCACTTGCTTTATCATTTTTCTGTTTGTAATAGATTTTTTATGATAAAATGACAGTACACATGTAATTTTCAACAAACGATATGGTTTTTTTTGTAACGAGAGAGAATGTATAAAAGGCACCATGGGCGTGGCAGTAAGTAACAGTAACAAATATTCATGCATTTTACAATAGAACAGATAGGAGTGATTCTGGATTCCTACGATTACTTTAACCAAGCCTTTCAAGTTATGATTGGAATAGGTCATGATATGTGTTAAAGGTATCTAGTTTGACGCTATTTCTACGATTTCCCGATTGGATTGTGTACCTCTTCAGGCGGTGAATTATTTGTGTAGTTTTTTTTCTTATATTTTGTTATCGACCAGTTCCTACATATACGTTACGTACCACGTTTGATATCTCCTCATGTTCACACGTTTGATATCTCCTCATGTTCACACGTTTGATATCTCTTCATGTTCACACTTTTTTCTTGTTCTAAGAATTAGCAGTTAAGGTGCTCTTTGTTGGTTATTCGTCAATTTGTAATGAAAAGAGTTAATCCTATAGACTGGAAACATGTCACTAGTGAATAGGGAACTGCTTACCACTTCGGAGCACCTCTAGTTTTTTGTTGGATTCGTTACTCACAATCTTTAGTTTTATAGATTTGTGTGGATCATTTTGCATAGGACAACGATTTTGCTGTTATTGCTACTATCTCTGGTATAGATTTTCGATCTAGTTGGACGATTTACTATTTTGTTTATAAACCAGTATATATGTAAGCAATCGCATTATTTATCCAGTAACTTTTAATTGTGAAAAGAAAGTGTAAACGATGATGACAACAATTCTACATGTATATCACAACAAGTCGAGCAATGACCTCTCACCTTCACTCGTCGAACAAATAAAAGACCAACACATATGACAAACAATTAACGTATCAGGCTGTTGAAAAGTGTAATCAAAAACATTGTATCTACTCTTTTACTTCATAACAATACCCTCAGAGGGAACAGTTGGTTATAAAACAAGAGTATCACCTCCACGGCAGGATAACATCTCCTAGAAATAAGGAGTGTAGGTTGCAGACCTTTGCATCAAGCGCGCAACGAAAAGGAGTGGGTCGTGTTTGCAGAGTTATATGTTACATATATGTTAAATAATATCTTTGATATCTCCTAATGTGCACACCGTCTCATTCTGCGGACAATTAACAGCTAAACAGCAAGACATAATCTCCCGGAGGTAATGAACGTAGACTGCAGGTCACAGACCTTTGCATCAGCATGGGACGAGAAGGAGTGGGTCGTGTTTGCAGCTATACGTTAAATACACAACACGGTTGATATCTTCTAATGTTCACACATTTTTCTTGTACTGAAAATTAAAGAGTTGACGTCCGTTGTTGTATATTTGTACCTACCTTATTTACTTGGGTGCTTTTGGTTTTGGTTTTGGTTTTTGTTTGTTTGTTTGTTTGTTTTTATTTTTGGCAAGGTTATTGCATCAGTCCTAGAAGAGATGAAGGATTATTTTCATCTTCCTATGGATCAATAATACTTGCCCGGTTTCCTATTCTATCAAATATTCTAGCCATTGATTCGTGTCCATTTTCCTGTGCATACAGAAGAGCCGTCCATCCGTAAATATCTTATATCCTTATATCTGCTCCATTCTCTATGAAAAGTTTTTAAAAAGTTATACGTTGTGGTTCGTCATATTCCGTACTTCTACGAATTTTATCAATCGGATCCCACCAAAAATATTTATACAGTTAACTTTTGCTCCTTATGATATTGCTCTGCGTGCCTCTTGAAAATTGCTTTTATTTATTGATTTAAACAAGCGATAAGAAAGGTCAGAACCTTCTGATTTTTTTGCACCCGCACCCATGTGACTGCCCTTATATATTTATCTTTTTAATATTCGATAGAAAATAATATTTTATGAAAAGAACATTTTTAGTGGGGTTCGTGCAACTCGATATTTAGTTTTATGTGTATGTTTTGTAGATCGTTGTTTGTCCTTTGTACTTTTTCTTTTAGCCATTGTGTTATCTGTTCTTCTTCGATTTACGGATTATGATTATCCCTTTGGTATCTTCAAACTCTTCTTAAACAGTGATGGTGAACAATTCCATCAATATCAAGAAAACAAACTGTCAATTGTACAAGTGGTATTTTATATTCGCATTGTATAAAATGGTCTACACTCGCCGAAGTCATGGATGAAATAAATGTAATACAATTACTAATTACTAATTAGTAAATACAATTAAAACTAAAATATCATGAATTACTGTTATATTGTTTGGACGTCATTTCTCCCTAGGCGATTAAGTCTTGGTATTTCACAAGAATAGTTATTTCAAAGGTTAGAAATGACATAGGTCTTGAGATCACCCACTAATCAAGATGTACATTTACGTAATAGTTATACACTGAGGTATAGGTGTTTCTGGATTAGAAACCCCGGAGGCCGGAGGGGTTTCTAATCCAGAAACACCGTATACCGAAGCGTATGACTAACTTACTCCCCATGTTATTCTAAATACACGAAATATTCATTACAAAATGTCATAAAAAACAAAAACAATAAACACAGAAACATTAAATTTCATAAATCGATACATTTTTGTGGTTTCCCCATTGGGTACCTCTTCTATTAAGATAGATTGAACGACTGAGTTGTATTAAGGATTAAACAGATTGATTGGTTAATAATGAGAGATGTTATTCGATATTTACCTGTATTCATTGGATCTTCAGGAATGATAGACGTGTTATATTAAACTGAACTTTTTTGTAGAAAATGAATATTAACCATATTGTCACAAATATTACGCAGAACTGCTAAATAAAGTAAGTAAGAATATATGTTGAATATGACAAAGTATTTTTCTACCAATAAACTGTTCAGTTTTAAGTGCGCATTTAACAGGTCAATGTTTTTTGTTTTGTTTTGTTTTTTAAAGGCTTGTATCCAGACAATTTAAAAAGGGGTTTCAGAATTAAAAAAAACAGGTAATAACAGTCTCATTTTCGACAAATTTCACATAATTTTATGAAATTTTCCGAAAAAAGGGGAAGTCCCCCCCCCCTAGATCCACCAATGATGAACTTTTAAAAGGGTGCCAACATATAATGTATTTTATTTTTACATTGGCTTTCCCGACCAAGTTTTTTTCCCCGATTATTTATTATTATTTAGCTTTTTTTAACGATTGCTTGGATTTTTTTCAGACTATACTTCATTAACAAGATCTTTATGTTTTCTTTTTCAGTTTTTCAATATCCAGTTTTCGTGTTATCTTCAGCTGAGTGGTAATTGATTACTTCATTGTTGTAGGCACAATAGGCCGTGCTCACAGGGTGTGAAGACAAGTGTTTCCAGAAACCCCTGTGGTCACACCCTGTGAACACAGGCTATTGTTCTTATAACAATAAAGTAATTCATAGAAAGGCAGTTTCAGAGATAGAAAGCGTATGGTTTAACAATAGACCTGGGGTGTAAAGAGATGATATAGTGGGATTGACCGCTGGTGGCTATCAGAATTACACTAGTAAATATTCTTCAGATTTGATTTCCTTAAGCACCTCGGCAACACCAATGAGAAGTATGGAATCTTTTAATTTTTGAAATGCCATTAAGGAACCCTATGTAAAGAATATTTCAGCATTATATACTCATTTATTTGCTTATGAATGTTATTTCTTTTTGTAGCTTAAAATATCATAGTGTTCATCATTATAACGTTGTTCGCTGTGTTATATGAGGGTTGGCATATTAGTCATATGTCGAACATACTTGCATGGCCGCATTATGTCACAAAGAGGGAAGTCTCGTGTCCATAAAATAGCTTAACCCCGATACTTTTTATTTAAATGCCTGTTTTAGGCCAGGAAAGTGAGTGGTGTTGTATTTTTATGTTGGGGTATCATTTAGCGATTTGTTCATTAGATTTTGGAACTGTTCCGACAGTGTGGTATTTTTTGTTTTTCATTTTATAAGTAATTGACAACCATAACATGATGGCAGACATTATATAATGATAATAAGTCGTCTAATCATTGATACTTTACAAAACTGAAAAGATTATGATAATAATAATGTTAAAAACAAAATTTCAAAAAACAAGACAGACATTTTTGTTTTCATTCTGCTACTGGAACCAGTTGACGGCAGATATCTGAGACTAGTGCATTGTAGACTAGAAACCATGAACAACCCAAATATGGAAATCATTCATGTATTATGTTTACCTTGTGATCATTGGTATATAATCTAAATCTAATGGTTAAGTCACAAAGCACATTCAACTTTATATTCAATGTTAATGTGACAATTTACATTCAACTTTACATCATATGAAGGTTTTTCCAGAAACACGAATGTTCGCACCACATGTGTTATCTGCGTTGTCATTACTGGGTCGATTCCCTTGAAGGTGAACAATTGTCCTTGGGGCTTGATTTGTAATATAAAAAAACGTAGATATGAAAAAAAGATATCTCAACTATTATAATTAACAGTTTCTATACAATAGTCCGGTGTTGATGCAGGTTTT
>MJUT01059361.1:122632-132735 GCA_002080005.1 Gigantidas platifrons
TGTTTTTCTATTGGATTTTAGAACTGTTCAGACAGTGTGGTATTTTTTGTTTTTCTATTGGATTTTAGAACTGTTCTGACAGTGTGGTATTTTTTGTTTTTCTATTAGATTTTAGAACTTTTCTGACGGTGTGGTATTTTTTGTTTTTCTATTAGATTTTAGATCTGTTCTGATATTGTGGTATTTTTGCTTTTCTATTAGTTTTTAGAAATGTTCTGACAGTGTGATATTTTTGTTTTTCTATTGGATTTTAGAACTGTTCTGACAGTGTGGTATTTTTTTTTCTATTGGATTTTACAACTGTTCTGACAGTGTGGTATTTTTTGTTTTTCTATTGGATTTTAGAATTGTTCTGACCGCGTGTTTTTTTTTTTCTACTGGATTTTAGAACTGTTCTGAGAGTGTGGTATTTTTTGTTTTTCTATTGCATTTTATTACTGTTCTGACAGTGTGGTAATTTTTGTTTTTCAATTAGACTTTACAACTGTTCNTGGTATTTACTGTTTTTCTATTAGATTTTGGAACTGTTCTAACAGTGTGGTATTTTGTATTTTTCTATTCGATTTTAGAACTGTTCTGACAGTGTGGTATTTTTTTGTTTTTCTACTGGATTTTAGAACTGTTCTGACAGTGTGGTATTTTTTGTTTTTCTATTGGATTTTATAACTGTTCTGACAGTGTAGTATTTTTTGTTTTTCTATTAGACTTTAGAACTGTTCCTACAGTGTGGTATTTTTTGTTTTTTCTATTGGATTTTAGAACTGTTCTGACAGTGTGGTATTTTTTGTTTTTCTATTGGATTTTAGAACTGTTCGGACAGTGTGGTATTTTTTGTTTTTCTATTGGGTTTTAGAACTGTTCTGACAGTGTGGTATTTTTTGTTTTTCTATTAGATTTTAGAACTGTTCTGACGTTGTGGTATTTTTTGTTTTTTTATTAGATTTTAGGTCTGTTCTGATAGTGTGGTATTTTTTGTTGTTCTAATAGTTTTTAGAACTGTTCTGACAGTGTGATATTTTTGTTTTTCTATTGCATTTTGGAACTGTTCTGACAGTGTGGTAGTTTTTGCTTTTCTATTGGATTATAGAACTGTTCTGACAGTGTGGTATTTTTTTCTATTAGATTTTGGAACTGTTCCGACAGTGTGGTATTTACTGTTTTTCTATTAGATTTTGGAAATGTCCCGACAGTGTGGTATTCACTGTTTTCCTATTAGATTTTGGAACTGTTCCGACAGTTTGGTATTTACTGTTTTTCTATTAGATTTTGGAACTGTTCTGACAGTGTGGTATTTTTTATTTTTCTATTAGATTTTAGAACTGTTCTGACAGTGTGGTATTTTTTGTTTTTCTAATAGATTTTAGAACTGTTCCGACAGTATGGTATTTACTTATTTCATTTTATTATTTCATATTTTGACCCAATTTTATCATCGACCTGCCACAAAATATCCAACATTAATCATGGATGCTCATTGAAACCGGATTCTATATTAAACTGGCCCAAATAAATAGTTCAACCCTACCACTTTTTATTGAAGTGCCTGTACCCAGCCAGGAAAGTGAGCCGTCGTGTATTTGTGTGTTAGGGTATCGATTTTTCCTATTTCTATGATATTTCTATTGGATTTAGGAAATGTTCCGGTATTTTGTGTGTGTTTTTGTTGTTGTTGTTTTACATGTACATAACACTTACCCCTCTTGGTGTTCTATGCTTATTAATATCGTTACTATTGATTCATAACCATTGTTCTCTGCATAGAGTAGAGCCGTCCATCCATACATATCACATATGTTTATGTTTGCTCCGTTCTTTAACAGAAATTCTACAAACTCTGCACGTTGTGGTTCGTCGTGTTCTTTGTTTCTACACAATTCAATCAATGGTGTTCCACCAAAATAGTTTGTGCAGTTAACATTTGCTCCTTTTGATATGATATTTCTTGCATCTTGGAAATTGCTTCGATTAATTGCAGTAAACAAACGATTACAAAGTTCATGACTTTGTGGTTTTATTGCAGCTGTACCCATTCGACTGTCCGTATGTATATAGGTGAATAAAATAAAATATATCTGTCTATTGATGGTAGTTACTTAATATTCACTTTGAATAATATATTTTATTTTCGAGAAAAGTCTAAGATAAAATAGATGTGGGGATTAATTCAATCATTTTTATATATGTACTAGTTATTAAACTAATTAACACTATAAAGATCGTTGAAACCTGATAATCTATTCAGACGTCATCTCTCTCTCTCTCTGTGAACATTTTGCGTTCACATGAAGACATTATACATAGGTCAATAATGGCATATGTCACCTCATAGTCAAGATGCATCGTGTCGTGATATCTGCTCGGTCATGCAATAAAGTCGGTCACTTGTTTTGATTTATAATTCTCGCGCAGCACGAGACCGATGACGTCATTTTGCATATCCATAGCATATATAAACACAGAGGGAATTCTTTTAAACTTCAAAATTACAAGATGAGATTAAAACAGATAAGATTGAATTGAATAAATTCCATGCAAGTAAAAAAGCTCATTTTTAATAATGTCTTTTTTTCCTGATCATTATGCTTGTTAAATATGTTTTAAGCGATGGCATTTCCCAAGCATTTTTACCTTTCCGGTTTGTTGATCATGGCCTTTTCTTGAATGTAGGCCAAGCAAATTGTATTTTAAAATATGATGATTGATCATTCAGATTCCACCAGTTTCTAGAAAATGGCTGATTTTACCGGGAAAATACATACAAGTGCTCCCCATTAGTCACAAAATGGCAGATTATTTTGCATTTCCACTACTGCTTTAATAACAAATATACCCCTTACTTCTTGGGATAATGAAATGATATTCACAGAGAAGATAGCAAAAGAATTAATTTAACAGCAATAATCAATATTTATAGCATAAATTGAACAGAGAATTAAATTAAATTAAACCAGATAGAAAATTGAGATTATCTGCGGGAAAAAACCTGTCATTATTGCAAATATCATCAACAAAAGTGTATTGTTACCACTCTGATAATAAATGTGATTGAAATAAGCAGAAATCAGTCATTAATTGTTTTACAAAAATATGGCAGTATGTAGTCAGTCTAATATATTGCATTGACAAAAACAAAAAACACTAAATTCGCTGGATTAAATATTTTATAATATGGGTAAGCAAATTCAATGTTTGCATCAAATAATTAATTTGTAATACTTCAATTTCAAACTATTTAAAAAAAATCTTTTGAAATTTTTCAGACAAAACAATTACACAGAAAAAGCTAAAATACTATTCCTTGTTAATCTGTTTTAGTTTTTACCACTGACTGGCCTTATGTGGCGTAATACGACGCCATTTGGAAACAAGGTAGTAAAAAAATATGGGTCAGTGTGTCATTATTATCGATCTTTTTTCCATGGAATTTTACACATGTGAGCAAGAATAGATGAGGAACAAAATTTAAAAAAAATTCAAACATCAAAAAAATAATCAAACATTATCCAATGACTGGCCGACTTATTGTCACACGGGGATATGTCTATCAATATTACACCTTCGCACTTTAAAGTTGTGACTATGACGTGATGAGGAAAGGGGCATTGTCTTGTTATTTTTCACACATATATACCCACGTTGACACCGTGTCTTGCTAAATTCTATGATGTAAGGTATATGCAAACCTTTGACCAATTATGTGTCGAGATGATACCTACTTTGCATCTAATGATAATTTGTTTGAAGTGTAGACTTTTAATTAACCTTTCAATTTTATATACCTATTGATTTTTTGGACAAATCATGTTTTCTTTTGAGATGTTGAATAAGCTTACACATGTATAGACATATTGTATTATTTAAATTCATGCATAAGAAAAGTTTGAAGATAATAAAGGGTGATCAGAAGCCGTAAATCGAAGAAATATAGAATACAATGCCAAACAGATAATAATATGAAATGAAAAACAGTGTCCAAAAACCAATGTACAGAAAATAAAAGATTGACCAACACGATCCCAACTAAATAACGGATGTGAATTAATTTACTAATTATTTGGCACATATTTCAATCAATTCCTCGTTCTTTTCACTGGCCATTGACAGATAAGAAATATCTTCTGTAGAACATGCACTCCTCCAGTTTATTGTACATTTACTCATTGTAGATGAGCATTCCATGAACAGTTCAGACAGAAAACAAAGAGAAAAGTGTGATGATGACTCACGGGTGGTCAGAGCCCGTTAATAGAAGAATAACAAACTGCAATAGCCAAATATAGAATAGAACAAAACCACATTTAATGACATCTGTTGTTCCCAACAGCTTTTTGCTGAGATTGTTTTGCTCGATCTTCAGTTTTCTGTGTTTCGTCGAGCTTAATCTGTTTGTTTTTCTTTTGCGCAATATGTTCTTTGTCCTTCGATTTAAGGCTTCTAATCACTCTTTGCTATATTCAATTTGTTTTTCATAATAAAATATTGATAATGATAGACCTCTCATAACTCATCTCTACTCATAACAACAATTATGTTACATCTTGGCGGACAATTTTATTGGTTAAGTAAATCGGAAAACTACCGACCAAAATCAAGTAATGTTTGTCAGTTACTTGGGATATATCAGTTTCCCGCCAGTAAAACGATGTATTCGATACACAGGTATGTAATAACATAGCTGTGCATCGAGCACACCTCTCTACTGGAAACAATCTGACAAGTTTAAGTGGCACTTGTATATGTAAAAAATGTAAATCTTACTACCATGCGAATGAGGCAACTGTGGACTGTGTAACTTATGAATATCCACAACATGTGGTGGTCACTGATGAAAACAATTGCAATTGAAGTCAACTTTCATTCAAAACAACTAACCTTTAAATAAATGGTAGTCAAATTCCTTTTTTTTGTTGTTGCTTGTCTGTAGCCGAGAATATGACGTGACAAGAGCACATTTTTCTTCTAAATTTCTAACGAGTATGCACTCGTCAACGCAGTGTGCTTCTTTCCGTGATAGCATTTCCGGTGTTGGAAGAGTTTGAAAATAACAAAGGGGTAATCAGAATCCGTAAAGTGAAAGGGGACAGACAACACAATGACCAAAAGAAAAAGGACTAAAGGACAAACAACGATCTACAAAACACAACACAGAAAACTAAAGATCGAGCAACACGAACCCCAATAAATCGGGGGAAGAACTCATGTACTCCGGAAGGGGAAACAATACCTGCACCTCTATGAATAAGTAACCCGCCGGGCAGTGCTCACAACAAGTGGAGCATATCCGTGGCTATATGTGACACAGATATTCAGTAGCGGTTAACCAAGTCATGGTGGCGACCATTACATCTTTCGGTGTGATGACTTCAATGTAACTAATAGGAATCCCTGGTTTATTAGCTTCCTTGTTAGCAGCAACACTCTATCAAGGAAATCCTGATAGGAATCAAAAGCTCTGGAATATCGGATCAACTGAGATACGCATGTGCTTCTGGAATGTTGTTACATATAAATGCAAAGCTCACAATGCGGCGATTGAAATCATATCTTTTGTCGTAAAGTGTCCTTCTTAACCGGCCCTTACTGTCGATTTCGAGGTGTAGGTCAATGTATGAAGCAGACCTAGCTGTATCTGTGGTATCCTTTATTTTAAGCTCAATGGGATTAATGCGATCAACAAAATCACCAAACCTATAATTATTTAGTGAAAGGACGTCATCTATATAACGGAACATGATATTATAGAATCGGGCTAGCTTCTTGTCGTTTTTCTTAAGAATCCACTGTATGAAGCCCGTCTCGCACCAAAAAAAAGGAAAAAGTCGGACAGAAGAGGAGTTTGTAGCCATATGTTTGTCGATTGTCTTTTGAAACTGGAGCTGCTTGTCTATAGTAGGTTCACACAGAACCTTTTGGTGGAAGCAGAATTTTATTTTATTTTTTTACAAAATAAGATTTGTCCCTTCCTATGACAATGTATTTGTATTTACGTTGGCCATTCATTTTATGAAACACAGTTGGACTAATTCTTTTCATCTGTCTTTCAGTTTAGAGTGGGGAATAGTTGTGTAGATGATTGAGACGTCAAAGGTGGTAATGCTATTGCAGGAGGAGAGGGACCTTGATTGTATTTATACTAACAGATCTACAGAGTTCTTCAGAATCCACATCTGATTCATACCACCCTTTCCTTGTGCAGCTAGTGTCAAGGTTACCCTGAAGCCCGGTTTTGATAGAATATATGTTGTTATTATATAGATAGGTGTGAATTATGGGGATTTATCCGTGAAATAAATTCCGGTATTTCACATGTGAAATATCAGTTTTTTCCCGCCGGAACTACTTTTGCAAAACTATAAGTGTGATGGTTACGTCCCTTGTTGTGCAACGGTGAATACACATACGATTGTAAGCTGAAACAATTCCGCGAAATGTTATTGATGACGTTGGCACATAACCAAGATGACGTCATTGACGTCATATGAAGACTTGCAGTTTGAAACGTAAAGATTAGACGCTATTTGGCTTCGTATACGCTTCAATTGTGATTTAATTTAACTAAAATAAGCTTTCAAGGTAAGCATTTTAATTATTTTTGTACATTGTTGTAAATATGAAAAATAGGATTTCACATTTTCAAGATGGCAGATGCTTCCAACTGAACCCTGTAGTATCATTGCTCGTAGATTCACACGCGTGTAATCAAATATACAAATAAAAAAATATATATATAAGAAATTTTGAAAGTCTATATAATAAACAGTATAACTAAATCATACATTTTGAATATCAAAATAAGATCACTCGTGACCGAATACGTATTAACGATTAAACTCGTGGACGGAACAAGTTCCGCCCACTCGTTTAATCCTTATGCGTACTTCGGTCACTCGTGGTCTTATTTTGATATTCAAAATCTACGATTAGTTATACTCTATATAATTTGGATATGCGTGCCGTTGAGCATTTGGCTGATCCAGCAATATACTGTTATTTGTAAGGATACTTGTGTAATTTAGGAATCCAGCAGAGTAGCGGTAGATCCAGTTATTCATCCTTGGTTGAAATTCCAAACACAAAACAGACATATGATTGTCAAGGATTTCCTTTTTCATAGGTGTCGTCTTGTATATGAATATGAATTGTCAGTATTAATTCCTTACATAAGCAGACTGTGTAATGTGATTTACACACAAAAACGATATTGCTAGGGGCATTGTGGGCCGGGACAATAACATAGTTCTCATGAATGTGAGACAGTTGTTTAGCAACGTTTTTGTCTTTAAAGATCGATGTTGCGTGAGTGTTTAATGAGCCGTTGAGTGTTTTTAATTCTAATTTGCATCTATGACCTCATCAGTCGTCACCCATTCGAAAGAGTATCTAACTGCTCCTTCTAACTTTTTGCTCAATGTCTTGTATAATCCTCGACGGAATCCATAGCAATTTTAATGTTATAATTCCGATTTATTTTGTCCCTTTGGTGAACACATCTCACATAGAGGTGTTGTTGGCAATGTTAATGTCACCAGTTATAACGTGGTCAACTGGATTATAAATGAATGGGGATCTTATACATGTGTAATCAGTAAGTTTATGCTTGATATCGTCAATATTGAGACCCTGCAACACCTTCTTCTAGTTGAATATTTTGGTTGCAGTACCTGTGGTATAGGTATACGATATTACAGATACGAACTGGTCTTGTGTAAACTATATTCATCCATAGGTGACCGTAGCCGATTTTGGCTATCCTGGTTGGGCACTTTGGTGTATTGCTTTCAAACACTTTTAAATTGCTTGGCTTTCCAGTATTTCGATTTTGAGTGTACCTGATGAAAGTTATTTCAGAAACGTGTCGTACGCACTAAATTTGATATCTACGTTTTTATTCAAAGCTTTAACCAGTCAAGTGCCCGGATGATGCCTTCTTTGCATATTATGATATTTTGTTGGAAGCGTTGAACAACTGTAACTTAACCATTCCATTTTATATATTTATTGATTTTTGTTCAAGATATTTCCTTGGAGACGTTGAATTAGTAATATATACTCTGCAAAAAAAGAAACGCATAGGTAAAATGAAATCTAATTATGATGTTTTCTGTTTTTAGGGAAGTGTTTATGTGTCGATTATTATTTCAATGAATTTTTAAATGGTCAATGTAATCACTTAATGTCAAAACACGGGATCTGACAAAAGGCCAAGTGAGTTGTATTGAGACAAAACATGTGCGTCACCTAAACGCTGTAGAAAAACTGAGCATGTGTTTCACGTGCAAAGTGTGGTTAAATCGCCCGTTAAACTATCGTGTATAAAACCTGGGTATGCATCAAGTGTTTTTTTTTATTAGTACTATGAAATTTCGCCATGCCAAGGTTGGATCCTGCTTAACGTAGCATCGTCATTGGTCGTCTACAGACTGGTCAGTCACAAATTGAGGTTGCTGAGGTTCCGTCAGACTGAGTCAACGCAAGATCGTCATAGAACTGGCAGGCCATGTATCACCACTCCGCCTCAAGATCGCTTCATCCGGCTTTTCCACCTACGTAATCGAACTGTCACAGCGACAACAACTGCTGCTAGTATCCCCGGTTTAAGGAGAATTACAGCACAGACAGTCCGCAGCAGGCTTCGAAGACATGGAATTCGTCCAAGAAGACCCTATTTTGGGCCAGTTTTGACCCTGAACCACAGGCGGGAACGTGTTCGCTGGTGCCATACATTAAGGGTTTGGATCCTTAGAAACTGGCGTCGTATTTGGTTCAGCGACGAATCACGGTTTATGCTGAAAGGACGGGATGGAAGAACCCGTGTATACCGGCGTAAAAATGAGCGGTTCAGTCAAGCCTGCGTACAAGAAGTGGACATATTCGGGGGTGGAAGAGTCATGGTGTGGGCGGCAATATCGTATGACCACAGGACAAATTTGGTCAACATCCATGGGAATTTGACGGCTGAACGTTATAGAGACAATATCTTGCAGCCACACCTGATGCCTGTTATCAACCGACAGAGGGAGTTATTTCAGCAGGAGGACAATGCTCGGCCACATACAGCTCGTGTAACCATAGATTGTCTTCACAATAACAATGTAAATGTGTTACCTTGGCCTTCGAAGTCGCCGGATTTAAATCCGATCGAGCATCTCTGGGACGAACTAGATAAACGTGTGCGCAGGCGCCAACATCAACCGCAAACAGTCCAACTTAGAAATGTGTTACAGCAGGAGTGGCGAATAATTCAACAGAGAACAATTAAAATATTGATCGAATCCATGTCTAGGAGATGCAGGACAGTGATAGCTGCGCGTGGCGGTCATAATAGGTACTAACTTTGGTGTCACCGGAAACAAACATTTATTAATTTATGAAACTCTTGTGAATGAATCGGGATAATATAGACTTTATTAAATCTGTGTGTGAAATTTGATCTCGATATTCGGAAGCTAAATTTCAGAAAACTTATTATGCGTTTCTTTTTTTGCAGAGTTTATATAAGAAAGGTTTGTAGATACTAAAAGGTAGTCAGAAGCGGTAAATCGACGACGGGAAGGATGCAACGTCCAAAATATATAAAGATAAACATAAGAATAAAAAGTATGTTCTATTGGTCTTTACCCTCAATTGTGTGTAGGAGGACTCGTGTCTTGTTTGTAGGAGGACTCGTGTCTTATTGTTCGTAGGAGGACTCGTGTCTTATTGTGTGTAGGAGGACTCGTGTCTTATTGTTTGTAGGAGGACTCGTGTCTTATTGTTTGTAGGAGGACTCGTGTCTTATTATTTGTAGGAGGACTCGTGTCTTATTGTTTGTAGGAGAACTCGTGTCTTATTGTTTGTAGGAGGACTCGTGTCTTATAGTGTGTAGGAGGACTCGTGTCTTATTGTGTGTAGGAGGACTCGTGTCGTATATTTTGTAGGAGGACTCGTGTCTTATTGTTTGTAGGAGGACTCGTGTCTTATTGTGTGTAGGAGGACTCGTGTCTTATTGTTTGTAGGAGGACTGGTGTCTTATTGTTTGTAGGAGGACTCGTGTCTTATTGTTTGTAGGAGGACTCGTGTCTTATTGTTTGTAGGAGGACTCGTGTCTTATTGTTTGTAGGTGG
>MJUT01059361.1:135234-168998 GCA_002080005.1 Gigantidas platifrons
TCAGCTATGTCATGATGAGAACAAATGACCAGTGCCTCAGCTATGTCATGATGAGAACAAATGACCAGTGCCTCAGCTATGTCATGATGAGAACAAGTTACATTCAATGAGATGGTGATGTCCTCTTGGTAATATACCAACACTCTTTTAGGTGCATCTTTATGGTGCTAGCTCAACGAAATAACAGTCCGCGGATAGACCTGTTGCTTCACTCGGCCACATTAACCTTTTTAGTCAATCCGTCTGTGTTCTTACTACTGTACACTGAATGTTTAGCGGCGAAGCAGCAAATACCAACTATATATGATATGACTTGACTGTAGCTCGATCCCACGATATATTGCACTCGGGGAGAGCCCGCTAACCATTACACCACCGATGATCTACCACACTCGAGGAGAGCCCCTAACCATTACACCACCGATGCGGCCTTCGTTATTTTACACAAGATATATCAACGTTGGCTGTAATATTGCAAGGTGATGTAATTCTGTAAAACAAAACTCTTAGCGTTTTGAACTAAACGTAGAAAAGAAAAGGTTAAAGATTATATTGATTAACTCAGCATATATATTTTGTACATGTATATCATTTTGATTTAAAGGACTGTTGGCAAAACATTCAAATATTTAAAGTGTTTGTATATGTAAATGATTTGGATTGGGTTGGTTTTATTGATTTGATTTGATTTGATTTTTGGTGTTTAACGCCACTTTCAACAATATTTCAGCTATATCATGGCGACCAGTTTTAATTGTAGAGGAAGCCGGAGTACCCGGAAAGAACCACCGACCATGGGCAAGCAACTGGTAAACTTTATCACTTGCGGCTGCGAGTCGAGTGCACCCTTTTTTGTAATTTACAAAGCCGGGCGCGAACCCACGCCGCATCGGTGATAGGCTTGTATGAGTTGTTAGATCCAGCGACCTAACTCATTGAGCCACCCGGGCCCCTTTGGTTTTATTGTGTTTACCTCATCTTTCAACGATATTTCACTTATATCGTGGTGGTCAGCTTTATTGGTGGAGGAAATAGGAGTACCCGGAGAAAACCACCGACCTGTCGCAAGTCACTGACAAACATTATTACATAATCTTGTACACCTCGCTCTGGTCGAGATTCGAACTCACAACATCAGTGCCTATCACCACTGATTGCATATGTAGTCGTAAATCCAACTACCATACGATCACGGTCACGACGCCCCTCTATATATATAAATGTATATATCACTATATACAAGCGAGGCACACGGAACCTATGTCAGAAGTTTGAAGATACTAAAGGGGGTAATTAGTAACATTAAATTTTGCATTTCCACAATATGTCGTCGCCATTCGGAGTCGACATTTTTTTCAAACGATTGAACTTTATACAAATGGCGATGTTTCTATTTGGCCCTCTGGATGTGTGACTATGACGTGAGAAGGGAACATTTACCTACAGGTTTTCTGATGTACGACCTGACGTCAACACAGTGTCCTGAAACATTCCATGGTGACACCTCTGGCGTAAGCTATAGACAACCCATTGCTCATGGAGTTAGTTGTCTGGAGACCACCTACTTTGTATATTGTGATATCTTGCTTTGATGAGTCGGTACTGTGAGAGATTGCAACACACTGTAACATTTAACGTTGTATACTTTGGGCGTAACATTGTTTAAACAGAAATATTATCAGGTGACTAAGGATAGCCAGGCATATTGTAGTGCAAAGATAAATGCAAAATAATGTGTTAACTATTATGATATATTCGTTGCTCGTTATTATATTTTATGGTAAGGGGTCGTCGTGGTCGTTAGATTAATAACTCCCTTTGCAATCAGTATCTATCACCATAAACGTTCGAATCCCGCTCAGGCGAGGTGTACTCCATACAACATTATGTGATAAAGTTTGTCAGTGACTTGCGGCAGGTCGGTGGGTTTTTTTTGGTACTCCGGTTTCATCCACCAATAAAACTGTCCGCCACTATATACATAACTTATTGTTGAAAGTGGTGTTAAACACCATAACCCAAACCCAAGCCCTATTTTATGGTTATATGTGAATAATTTACACTTACGTGCACAACTGATGTGGAAAGAAAATTAATGAAGCTCAACATTTAACCTACAACAGATTGGTAAAATAACGATTGCATAGTGACCGGTATTACATAGATGTATCAGGGGCGGATCCAGGGGGGCGCCGCCCTCCCCCTCCCCTCTAATTGGAAAAAATATGATTGTTTTGCGTAAAATCGTGATTTTTCACACGAACTACCCCCAAAAAATTTAGCGCCTAACTCTGCTCGGCGCGATTATTTTAAGCGCGCCCCCTAACTTGAAATCCTGGATCCACCATTGTGTATGACCACACAGTTAACATAGATAGTTGATATACAGTTTATTACATTTTGAAAAATAGCACATGGTCAATGATTGCACCCTGCGTCACATCAACCAATTGTCTAAATATATATGCCCATTTCGTACCCTTTTGTATTGAAAAACCAATACAATTCTCCATCCAAAGGTAAATGGTCAATATTTTATAGTCTCCCTTTACGATTTAAAAAAATGAATACGTCTTTGTCTTTGGAAACATAAATTTACGTGGTCACCATCTTTGTTTCCAATGGAACCCACAGTTTGTTTTACCATGCTTCATTAATTTTACCTCAATAGTTTTACTAACATATTTCTACTGAGGGAAATAGATCATTCTGAGTGTCAAACAAACAGATGGTGTTAGAGAACTGCCTTTTTTAACCGTATAATGTGCTTTTCTTACTTGCATACAAATATTGTAGGTGATTTCTATGTGAATCATATCATTTTTTGTGGGTGTATATAATTTAGCCAATATTTGTGAACACGCTGAAATCCTGAAAATTATCAATGCATCTTTTGCCATTGCATAATTTCATGTGACATACGTCAATTATTATTGAAATGTAATATTCCAATGCAATTAACGCCTTTCTAAAACTTTCATTTGCCAGTTACATACCAATACTGAGCACGTGGCGTCGGTTACCAATGCAAATAGACTAAGCGGTCAACAGTTTGAAAGCAGAACGGTCAACGGCCAATAGTTCATTGCCGGGGATTGTCTTCAGGTGATCTTGAGAATATCAGCCTTTGTACATACTTGTACTTTATATATGATAACGTCTAAATGTTTAGTTCCTTTATAATACATCATTATAGTAAAATAATACTAAGCTATAACAATGCCTTTTGTACTATTGACCTAGATCTCAAAAATAATCACCGTCTTCTAATGTATTCGAACTGTCCTGGAGGTACTAACTTCCTATAGGAGTGTCGTGTAAATGACCAACGCACTACCAATATCTCCTGGTATTAAATGAAATGTGATACAAAATGTAGGTGTAAACTTTGTCTACAGCTGATTAAAACATTGTAGGTAATGACTTACATTTTACAAGAACATTTCTGTCATTTATAGTTTCAAAGTAAATTGACAAAATATGTATTGACAGGTTTAAACATCTATTTAAAATAAAATTGATATCAACTACAAACATACATATATAAATAATAAAAAGAAAAATGTCAACTTGACCTAAACTAAAGATCGAGCAAGGTGAACCCAATAAAAACCTGGGTGAACCGGAACACAGGGACTTGTCTTTAAGACATGTATATATAACTCCCCTATATCATCTTTAAGACATGTATATATAACTCCCCTATATCATCTTTAAGACATGTATATATAACTCCCCTATATCATCTTTAAGACATGTATATATAACTCCTCTATATCATCTTTAAGACATGTATATATAACTCCCCTATATCATCTTTAAGACATGTATATATAACTCCTCTATATCATCTTTAACACATGTATATATAACTCCCCTATATCATCTTTAACACATGTATATATAACTCCCCTATATCATCTTTAAGACATGTATATATAACTCCCCTATATCATCTTTAAGACATGTATATATAACTCTCCTATATCATTTTTAAGACACACACACACACATATATACGTCTGAAAATTAAACCAAACAGTGTTAGAATTAGATTTTTGAGCTGTCAAATTTTTGTTCTTCCCTCGCACACTGCAGCACCAATCGCTTAGCCTTTTGTCCAGCGTCCAGCTAGGACAGACCACTCGACCACATCCCCTCCATAGTCAAAATGTTACATTGTCTCGTAAGGAAAATCTAGATATAGACATAAGACATGTGTCTAAGCGTGTGTAGATGGTACACGTATAATTTGACGGCAATCCAACTCGGCAATTTTTAGTATATTGTATAGGATAATGAAGAATTCAATATACAGTCACAGGAAATAAAGTATAATATACAACCATCTAAGCAGGTGAAAACCATAAAATATATCTGTCCCACTGGATCTCGAAGTTACTTGTGATACTACAAATGTAAATACTAGTATACGTCTGAAAATTAAAACAAATAATGTTAGAATTAGATTTTTGAGCTGTCAAATTTTTGTTCTAATTCTCACATGTCGTAATTGAGTGAGTAGACGATTCATTGTTGTTTAGCGCCACATGAACAATTTTTCAGCGAAATCATCAAATTGTATTCGATGAGATCAGATGATAATGGTAATGCTGCCCGCTTTGTATTAGACCAACATGGCCAGTTGGTTCTTAATAGTGTGAGAGCACTGAAACAACAATCTGATAGATATGTTATTCCACATGGACACATTAACCTGATTGCGAGTCAACCTGTCTTCGCTCTTACTCTTAAATACTATGTGCTTTACGGCGAAGCAGCAACTATCCCTTATATAGTCATTGGTTTGACCCAACCAGAGTTTATACTCCCCTTTCCGAAGCGAGCACGCTAATCTTTACATCCCAGATGCGGTCTTCGTTAATTGATATTCCAGATATATATTAACGTTGATATTCCAGATATATATTAACGTTGATATTCCAGATATATATTAACGTTGGATGTATCTTGAGGCAGTTTTTTCAAATCTAAACTCTTTAGATGTTGGACAAAAATGTACTCATTGTTAAAAAATAAGAAATTACGGTTCAACTTCGGCATATACATTTCACTTTCAGCAATATTTCAGCTATATCATGGCGACCAGATTTAGTGGTGGAAGAAGCCGGAGTATACGTAGAGAACCACCGACCATGGGCAAGCAACTGGGAAATTTTATCACTTGCGGCTGCGAGTCGAGTGCACCCTTTTTTGTAATTTACAAAGCCGGGCGCGAACCCACGCCGTATTGGTGATAGGCTTGTATGAGTTGTAAAGTAATCTAACTACCCGTTAGTAGCTTATTGAGCCACCCGGGCCTTTAATATACTAATCGCTCCCCCGTATGGAGTTTATATTTCACAACTCATACGCTACACTCGAGCGTGCATTCTTTCATTTACGCACAGATGAGGACGGATAGTATTGGCAGTTAGATTTTGGTTCAAAGTAGGATACTATATAACAAGTATATCTTACGACTATTGTGTTTTTTCTCACTATGATGTCCTTGTGAACTATCTAATTATCTAAACATCCGCTCGCTTAAATAGAACTACATGTAATACTGTACATATGAAAACTTCTGTTCCATGAAGATTAAATATATTACTAGTACATGTTCAAGATATTTCCTTTCATTATAACAACACTGTTCACCCGTTTATAAGCGACGGTTACTGACATGTGAAAAACACTTGCATGACCGTATTACTTCACTTAGCTCCAGGAGATTTAGAGCCATAAAACTATTTAAACTCCGCCACTTGTTCTTGGATAACCTGTACAAAGACAGAAAAGTGAGCGGTCACGTGTTGGGAATGTCGATTTTTCCGCTATCTGTGATTTTGCGATTTGGTTTTGGTACTGTACGTTCTGACAGTGTGGAATTCTTAGGTTTTTTTGGGGGGGGGGGGGTATTTTGTTTACATGTTTCCATTCTTATTCCAAGTACTGTTAACCTTAGCTCTTCTTCTAGTTAGCAAGACGGGTTTTTTTCCATTTCTTATTATTATTAAATCTACCAAACGAAGTGGGGGACTTGTTGTTTTTATTTGGTTTCTTGATAAATAAAGTTCGATAAAACCGACGATGCGATAAAAAAAAATGAACAATGTAAGTACACATGCACTATTAAGCACAAGACACAGAACGAAGTCAAACAAAACAAAAAGCAGAACACAGAGAATCAGAAAGATTAATAACACGAACCCCACTGAAATATCGGTGATCCCAAATGCTCGCGAAGGATGCCAGTGTAGTTCCTCTTTCTTATAAGGCACCCGTCGTTTTACTCATATTCAAGCCCGCGGTAAAATTATTGATAGTGATAAAGAATGAAAAAAATATATACGTAATCAGGGAAAAGATTCATTGTCATTTGAGAATTGGATGTTCAACCAGTTCAGGATGACGATAGTAGAATTTTGGTAGCAATGACAAGATTTAGCGTAGACTTGTTTTGGGTAGCTTTTGTAAGATCTGCTGACCTCTGTCCAGAAAATAACTGTACTAGCCACAATCATTATTAGTAACATATCAAATGTTGAACGTAAACTCCATACGCTGGTGTTCGTCACGCTGGTGTTCTTCACGCTTGTCGTAGGCTTTTATCTTTAATTTTCCTCCATTGTAGATTTCAAGGTAAGCATACTTTTGAGAGTCAGTAGTATCCTTAACCTCCAGCTCCTATGGGTAGATGAGATGCAGATAATCACTTAGATACGATAACATAACCCTCATTCCGCTTGTGCTCCATTTAGGGTTAATTACGAATCGGTCCCATTCAACGTATGGGAGCAGCGCCCGGAGTGATTCACACCGGCCCGGAGTGATTCACACCGGGCGGTTTTTTTGTCCTAATTCCGTTGTAAGTGGTTGGAAAAATTAACGGGGGTAAAAGATAAATATATTTAGGTAAACCTTGAGGTGTTAAGTAAACGCTGCGTCAATCCATGGTAGACGTATATCCATCTGAAAATTTGAATGCATGAAATCTTCTTTCTGTCCGACATTTTGTTTACAAGTTGCTATTTCACGTGCACTTGTCTCGTTTTGGAGATATCCTTATTTGGAAAATCATAGTAAATTCGTAGTAAAAGTTTTTCATATTTGGCATTGAGATCCATATATGGATAGGCTCCGCCCCATCGCGAGAGTCTACGTAAGGTGTCATGGCGGACAAGAAACAATTTTCTTCTTCTTCTTCCCGTCAGGAGTGTACTCATACTTGAGTGTTGATACTCCAAGCATGACCAAACTGTACAGGTAAAAACCAATCCTATATACAATTAAAAACCGACTGTTATTTACATTTGGGACTGCACTGTGAGAGTGACAGACCCAAGTCCTGCTCGGAACTGGTCGATGGTAGGGACCAGTCTAAGTTCCTGAGGTATGTGACTCCAGGTGAGTATGGTACGCGAAAGAAGGAGCATTTATAAGCGTCAATTTGGGTGTAGATTACTCTATATACAGTAGTTCCTCGGGTTCTTCCATCGGCTGGTATAAGTAGTGTGTGTGATGATATATCTACTAAATTGTTTATGATCTTACATGAGGACGACCCTTGTCTTAGCTCGTCTCTGCTCTAATGTTTCCCAACTGAGTTCACTTATCATTGCTGTTACGGCTCCAGGTTCTCTATTGTAAAAGTTGTTATTTACAAATCCGTTGTACTTGTTCTAGTTGGTTAATCTGATTTCTTGTGTAAGGGTCCCATAACAGCACTAACATATTCAACTGATGGACGGACGAGGGTGGTATAAGCGTTCCTTTTTACTTCCTTTGGACATGAGTGGATGTTGCGTCTTAGGAAACTGAAGGTGTGGTTTGCTTTTGCATAGATGTTGTTGATATGGGAATTCCAGCTTATGTCGTTGCTGATGGTGACGCCTAAGTATTTGCTGTCTTTTGTTACTTCTAGCTTCTGATCGTGCAGCTTATAATCATATTCAGTTGTTTTGCGCTTCTTTGTGATGTGCAGAGTGAAGCATTTATCTGCGTTGAAGGACATCTGCCAGGTTTTTTCCCATATTTCTAAGCTTTTGAGGTCTTCTTGTAGTCTAACTTGATCTGATGGATTATTTATCACTCGGTATAGTAAAGAGTCATCGGCGAACAATCGTTCCTGAGATGATACAACATCAGGGAGGTCGTTTATAAATAATAGGAACAGTATTGGTCCTAATACTGTACCTTGTGGTACACCAGAGTCAACAGGGCAAGTCTTTGATTGTGTTCCTTCCAGGAGTACTTGTTGAGTTCGATCCAGCAGGAAGTTTTTAATCCAATGCAGTGTAAGCCCTCGTATTCCATAATGGTGAAATTTTAGGAGCAGTCTCTCATGAGGCACCTTATCAAATGCCTTTGAAAAGTCTAAAAGTATGGCATCCACCTGTTTACCTTCTGATAGATTTTTCGCAATGTCTTGTATGGTAGTGATTAATTGCATCTCGCAAGATCGTCCCGATCTAAATCCATGCTGACTATCTGATAGTATGTTATGTGTTGTTAGGTGGTCCATAATATTACTGCATAAGATGTGTTCTTGCAGCTTGCTGCATATGGCTGTTAGAGATACCGGTCTATAGTTGGCTGCATTTGACTTATCTCCTTTTTTAAATATGGGTACAATGCTAGCTGTTCTCCATTCTTTTGGTACTGCCCCTTTGTCTAGTGAAGTTTGAAATATGCGTGTAAGAGCTGGTGCAATTATATCGGCTAACTGTCGCAGAAGTCTAGGTGGTACGGCGTCTGGACCAGCTGCCTTATGGTCATTCAGGTTCGATAGCAATTTGTGTACTCCATTCTCTGAGATGTGTATGTTTGGCATTGATATCCATATATGGATAGGCTCCGCCCATCGCAAGAGTCTACGTAAGGTGTCATGGCGGACACGAAACAATTTTCGAATACGAAATAGATCGTGAAGGTAGAAACAGGTATTGTAACACTTATTTCGTATCACAATTATTTAAAAATTGTAGGGAATAATAAGTCATGACCAGATATGCAAAACGAAAGTTGAAATATTCAAGGAACGAAAATTTTAATTTGCTCCCATACGTTGAATGGGACTGATTCGTAACCCTAAATGGAGCACAAGCGGAATGAGAGTTACGTTATCGTATCTAATAATCACTGAATCAAGAATTGTTCAATGGCAGAATATATATTAACGGAAGATGAAATTAAAGATTTGTATTAATTTCTATCTTTATTCTTGGGAAGCCTCATTAGCGTGTTGAGACGAATCAGCGGCGAATTGTGGAGCACAATTAGTACCTATTGGTATGCCGATCGCCCGTTGACAAAGTACAAATGTAGGATCTGCCTCTATCGATAAAAGGATACCATTGTTCTTTAGAAGCAACGCTTAATCAATTCTTTAATTCCAGATGTCAGTTGCGCTTGTGGAATATCCATTGTAGGGTAAATAAATTGAATGATGTTACAGCTAGAATGATCGTGAGATCTAGAAATTAAGTCTCCATAAAGCATTCCGAATTTTTTTAGTATTCATTCTCAGGGGCGGATCCAGGATTTTAAGTTAGGGGGGCCGCACTTAAAAAAATCGCGCCGAGCGGAGGGAGGCGCGAAAATGTTTGGGGTATTTCGTGTGAAAAATCACGATTTTACGCAAAAAAATCATATTTTTTCCGATTTTAGGGGGGGCGCGCGCCGGGTGCGCCCCCCTTGAATCCGCCCCTGATACTTGATAAACTTTACTTCTGGAAACTCTGATGTACATGTAATTTTAAAGCTTAGACATATGCTTGTTAGAACACTTGGCATCTTCCGCGATCGATATAGTATGCTTGCATAGACATTTTGTAATTCTGGTACCCAGTACAGTGAGGGAAGATCATATTCCACATCTTTCATTGAAATATCCAAAGAAGACATAACTGACTTGTGATTATCAATACATTCCTCCCTTGATAACATAGTTGTTGTATACATTAGTATTTAGGATAACCTTGTGACATATCCAAACGTTATTCTGTCTTTAAACAATCAATGTTATACATTTCGCAAATTAAAACATGTTGTTGGTTACCTTTCCTGCAGGAACAACAACTACTATTTGTAGTGAATAGTGTACAGGGCTACGTTAACATCAAGATCCTTCTCTATACAGATGTTGCTGTCGTGTTAAGTCACCTTTTGAGTTTGTTCATCCGAATTTCAATATTTCACCTCACATCATTTAGCCCATTATGAAATGATATGAACCTCCTCTGTTTTTGTTTGTTTTTGTTTGTTTGTTTGTTTGTTTGGTTTTTTTTTGTTTGTTTGTTTTTTTTTTTTTTTTCAGGCATAATCCTCCACAGCGTCTATCAGTAGTATGAAGTTCTATTTCAATTTATGGGTTGTGACTTACATAATATTATTAGTTTTATTTATTTCTCTTTTCACTCTCATGAACATGTTCGAAACATTCTCTCAGAAACCGTATGTCGGGGTACTTGAACTTTGAGTGATTGTTAGCCCCATGCGTCTAATTTTGTATTTATGTTTGGACTTTTGCATATAGGGTCAAGAACATGTTTATAGTGTGGGTCCAAGGAGGTGTGGGATATTCAATCTATGTTTAATTTAAACTTGTTTGTCCTAAACATTTCTCATAAATAGTATGTCTGGTCGCTTTAACATAATTCTATACCATGATGTCTAAGAGTATAATTTATTCTTGAAATGTTCAATATGGCCGCCAATGCCTTGTAAACGATACTAACACAAAAATTGTCATAACTCGTTTACTGTTACACGGAATTTAAAAAAAAAAATATCGAAATAATCTTTAGATCAATTGAATGCTGACAATTTCATGGCAACACAAACAGTGATAGTTTGGATTTTTTCCTCCAACTTTATTCAACTTCATAAAAAATACCTTCATGTATATACAAGTGTTCGAGGGTTTAAAAACTTTCTAGATAGATGCCGTATCAATGAGAAACACTCGACATTTCTTAACTTTCTATATTAAACGCTTAATTTTCAAATGGGGATATATGACATTTTGGGGTACATAGGAGGGTTTGTGAGACTTGTGTCACAATTCACTATGACAGTTAACTATTTTATTCTTTCGTTCTTGATCTCCTCAGCAAATATGTCAGAGACCAGAAGTCATATGGCTTTGAACTTTGATGGAATGACTAGACCCTGATTTCTATATGTGCACTTCAGTCTTGTTGGTTTCAAAATTGCCACGATTGCCATTTCATCGAAGCGAATATGAAAACACAAATATTCCGATAGCTCATTTACTTATCAATGAAAAACAGTCATTTGAACAAATGAAAGCTGATAAGCCAGAAAAAAATGAGAATCAATGTCTTTGCTGAGTCTTACAAAGTGGGACAAGAAGAGGCGAGGAATGCATGTATCGTAATTGTCACCAGGGTGGCTTAAGTGTATCTTTTTTACTAATGGCTACGTTTTTGTTTGTTATTTTATACAACATCATTAGTCGAGCTTATATCTTTATGTCTGTATTCAAGACTGCTCCAATAACAAGATGGAACATGGACGAAATAGTTTTATAATACATTAAAAAAAACTTATCTATTAACCAGGTGGAACATGGACGAAAAAAATATCAAGTAATCGTTTCAGAGTGTTAAATAAATACACATGAAAATATTCAAGAATATTTACTAAATATGAATATATTATGAATCCTCGTGATTTTACATGAGACTTCAAAGCAAATCAAGTTATAATTTAATATCCATTAACAGAAGTTGATAGACATTGTAATTAAATTCATCTCTGGTTCTTGTTGACACAAAAATTATCTCTATTTTTATTTTCTTCAAACTACTAATGATATGTTTATTTTTATCAAGGATAGTCTTATATAAATCCTTGATTTTATGGTGGGAGTTCTTCAAGTTTTATGTTTTATATTAAAAATAAAATTCAACTTTTACAATGAAATTGATGTGAAATCCAAAACAGCTTATGTTGGTTTATGAATGGTTAAATTATGTTATTTGTGTGAATTTTAATAAAGGATGGACGTATACTTATTTTAACATTTTTGTTTTACCCACAGATTGTTTTTTACATTAGATACTGAAATACACTTTAGTTTTATAAACACTAATAAAGAACACACTATAGAAAAGAAATTTCCCATAATTCATTGTAATCACGTGACTTTAAGATACACTGTCGCCATGATGCATGCAGCGAGAAGGGCATGTGCCGGTGCTTTAAAGGCTACAAAGCACAGCCTTACTTCCACAGCGGTATCATCTACAGCTGCAAGAGCCCTTCCCACATATTTTAACACACGTAAGATTGTGTCGTTTAGTTTGCCAATTTGTATTTTTACTGAAAATTATGTTGAAAGTATGCCGACCTGGACTGGTCTTGCATTCGGTTCTCGCCCTTGAATGGCTTGATAGAGGTTACTTTGTTATAAAGTGTGTATATACACGAGCAACAAATTAAATATTGAATCGATGAACTTCTTTTGTATCAACAAGGTTGAAATATGTTTTATTTGATTGCAAAATTGTACCCATATCCTTCAAATAGTTGTTGACCTTGATGTCCTTATCACACGGACTTGTCAAATATTAGATCTAATATGTCTATCATTTTTATATATCTAAAGCCAAAAGAATTACAACGAATATTTCCACACCTGTTTGTGGTGTTCAATTTATTTTATCATATGATGTGCACACATCCGTTTTTATCTCATACCTGCCAAGTTATGACATGTTTTTATGGTGTGTACACTTTTTTAACCTGTATCCTGCTCAATTTCACACCACAGGTCACTGTTTCAAACATTTTTTTCTTCAATTGCATCCATCTTCATCCATAATTGATCACTATCAAAATCGCTAAATTTGGAATTCTCTGCATTTTTCCATTGACATGTTTCTGTTTTTTCTATTAATGTCAACAATGTCCATTTGTAAACTATTTTTGTGACTTTTAATAAGTATTTGTTCACTTTAAAACAATGTATTTTGGAAGTGTGAGTTAATTATCAGGACCAGTATTGTTCAAACATGTTCAGGCCAGAAAGAAAACATTTTTATGCACATATCGGAAGTAAAAGTATGTGGTTTATTTCGTAAAATGATTGTTGTGTAATTATCAAGAATTGTTATTTTATGTATAATAGTTTTACAGTGTACACAACATTATGTTTTGATCATAAATTTTCATTAGAAACTACATTTATTGTTTTTACAGGAAGCTATGCAGCTGAAACAGCAAAACAAGCACAGACAGCTAAAGGACATGTCGTGTCCGTCATCGGAGCTGTTGTGGATGTACAGTTCGACGATGATTTGCCACCTATTCTCAATGCCTTGAGAGTTGAAAACAGAACACCCAAACTTATTTTGGAAGTAGCTCAACATTTAGGTATATAAGTATTGATAATAGACTGGCCAATTATCTCTTCACATCACATACAGATGATTCTTGTCATAGATTATTTCAGCATCTTATTAAATAGCCATTTTGAACCTTTAGTGATGAAAATTAAATAAAATTGATATAAAAAAAAACTAATTGCTTGCATTGTGTAAATTGTTATTTTCTGTTACAATGTGTAAAAACCATCCTTTCGATGGCCACTTCTGGGGAAACAAATTGTGATTTAAATGCAGAAACAATTTTACAGTCATGTTAGCCAGAATATACATTCAGGTGTTGTGTTTGTATTTGCTGCCGTCACAGTGCCGTGTTCATATTATGATTTGGTCCTTTTTAATTAAATTCAATTTTGATACATAAAATATAAACTTTGCAGGGACTGCCTATACCTTTGCATACATCTACAAATTAAAATGTGAGTTTTCGTGCTAACCCATTTGCACGAAGCCCTGGACAAGTTAAACTGCATTCCGACAAGTGAAAATTGTGAAAGAATTTGTTTTAATAAATGGGCAATTCTTCTAAATTTGGGCAAGCAGGTGAAAAAAAATAAGTCAAAGAATGAAATGAAAATTAGGTTAATTTATGTATTATGTTATGCAAGTTGAGCCATTTTTCTGGTTTGTAGGGGAGAACACAGTGAGAACAATTGCCATGGATGGTACAGAAGGTTTGGTCAGAGGAACAAAATGTTTAGACACAGGCTACCCCATCAGAATTCCTGTAGGACCAGCAACTCTTGGTAGAATCATCAATGTTATTGGTGACCCAATCGACGAGAGGGGTCCAGTTAATACCGATAAGTAAGCATTTGTAAAAATCTTATGTTATATTTGACATTTTAAATAGAGAGAAACAGTTAAGATTGACAAGTTTAAATCTAGTCTGTAGGGTTTTGTTTCGAATAGTACCACAAACAGTAAAAAAAAAAAATTGTGATGACGTATGTTGTCAGTAAGTTAAAAGGTTCAAGCAATCCAATTAAATTAGATATTTTTTGATGTTCCAGAAAACATGTCTGGAGTCTTATATTATAATCTCTGTTTTGTCTATCCATCTCAGAAACTAAGTCTTTCCGGCTGATGATTTTACTTTGCCTCAGCATAGATATGATTTACTATACAAGAATTACAATACAGGACAAGTTATTGGAGTTGCAATAAGACACCAGCAGAACTTCCATTGCGTCCATTGACTGTTGCATTTTTTTGTTATTACATTGTATGTTCTATTCTTGTTAGATGTATACATGTGTTTTTTTATCACTCTCATTGATATAAACTAGTTTGTATTAAACTTCTATTGCAGATATTTGTCAATTCACGCAGAAGCACCAGACTTCGTAGACATGAGTGTACAGCAGGAAGTACTAGAAACTGGTATCAAAGTCGTAGATCTGTTGGCCCCATATGCCAAGGGAGGTAAAATTGGTGAGTATTCATCTTTGTAAAGACAAAGAGTGGATGTTGCCTTCAGATTTTGAGGAATATCATAGAAAAAATAGTGAAGTGTTCTGGATCCATGAATTTGTTTTTATTGAAAGGCCCGAGACTAATTTTGTATTTGCTGCTTCTCTGCTAAGCATGCAGCATTAAGGAGTGCCTCACAATCAGGATAAAGTGGGGCGGCTGCTATTTCAGTGATCTAGAAGTATTAAAATCCAAGTCTTTATTTATCAAGTTCAAAGCGGACATCATCTCGTCAAGGTGTAAATTCCTCTCGCCATCATATAACTGAAACATTGCTCAGTTGGCATTAAACAACAATTGCTCACTCACTATATTTATTGTGTATTATCAGATATTTTTTTATGATGCTCTGTGTTGTACACACCAGATATTACAGTAGTATATTTTGCTTACATTTCTCCGTCACGATATAACTGAAATATTCTTGAAAGTAGCGTTAAACACCATAAACCAAACATGTTTACATTTTTTTTGCTTACGATAGGTTTGTTTGGTGGAGCAGGAGTAGGAAAGACTGTATTGATTATGGAACTGATTAACAATGTTGCTAAAGCTCATGGTGGTTACTCTGTGTTCGCTGGAGTAGGTGAGAGAACCCGTGAAGGAAACGACTTGTACCATGAAATGATCACGTCTAAAGTCATCAGTTTGACAGACGACACCTCAAAGGTTTGTTGTGTTACAAATAACAAGTTGATACTGAACTGTGTTTCAGCTAGACTTTGAAATCTTCAGGACACTATTGCCAGTTTTATCAAAAGTTCTTCAGTACAATTTGAGAGATAGGGGGCAAATGTCCTGAGATTGGTGCCTAGCTGAATCGCTGCTGAAAGAAATGTTTAACAAATTCTGTTTTATCACTTTTACTTCACAGAAATCAGTAAATAAACGTTATAGAATACTGATGGGGCAATCAAAAAAGAACAATCCAGAGAAACCAGCAACACATGGCACGAAAGACAAAGAAAAACACACACAATATGTGTTTGACACCACTGTATGCAAACACTTACAAATAACATTAATACGACTTGCGCCCATTGTTATACGGATGGTTCTCGTCAAAGTTTGTAATTGTTATATGTTGTCATAGTTATTCCGTCAAACCGATGCCCAACCGCATCGGTGGCATAATGGTTGGCGTGCTCACCTCGAGTGCAGTAGATCGTGGGTTTGAGCCTCGGTTGGGTCAAACCATAAACTTAAAATTGGTATTTGTTGCTTCTCCGCTAAGCACGCAGCATTAAGGAGAAAGAGCAAAGACTGGTTGGCTCGTATCCAAGTGGAGCGACATGTCTACCCGGAGATTGTTATTTCAGTGAGCTAGCACTATAAAAATCCAACTCAGTGTGTTGGTCTAGTAAAAAGCAGGCCTTATCATCATCTCATTGAAAATTACCTTGTTCTCGTCATAATATAGCTGAAAATTGCTGAATTGGCATTAAACAACAATCACTCACTCAAGCTGATACTGAATTGGATACCAACATAAAACCTATTTTGAAAGGGACTATATGTAGAAACAATTTAAAATCTTCTAAAACTACTGAACTATTTGAAATTAAATAGAAAAAATGATTTGTTTAGCTTAAATGTGGTGGGTGTTTGTCTTTTCAAATAATTTTATCAACAGTCAAAAAAAACCACATTGAATGATATCGAAAAAGAAACTAGATATAAGCAAAAAGAAATGTTGGAAGAGTACAATCATAAAAAATGTAGGAAGAGTACCACATTTTTATTAATTCATGCCGCATAAAACAAATGGAGAGTGAGCTATTAAATTACACCATAATATATAATGCTAGAATGTTTTCTGTTACAGGTATCCCTTGTATACGGACAGATGAATGAACCCCCAGGAGCTCGTGCCCGTGTAGCTTTGACTGGTTTAACTGTGGCAGAGTATTTCCGTGACCAAGAAGGACAAGATGTGCTCTTGTTTATTGACAATATTTTCAGATTCACACAAGCAGGTTCTGAAGTATCTGCTCTGTTGGGTCGTATTCCCTCAGCTGTGGGATACCAACCAACACTGGCCACTGACATGGGTACCATGCAGGAGAGAATTACCACAACAAAGAAAGGATCCATTACATCAGTACAGGTACAGTAGTCCCTCCTCTTATAACCCCACCAAAGGCCACCCTCTTATCAGGCCAGAGTTCCAACACAGAAACAGTAAAAATACTACTAAATTGTCCCCTTCGAGAGAGTCCACCCCCACCCCACCATAGGCCACCTTCTTGTCAGGCCAGAGTTCCAACACGGAAACATTAAAAATACTACTAGAGAGTCCACCCCTCATAAGACCTCCTATCACGCCAGAGTTCCGACACAGAGACAGTAAAAACACTACTAAATTGTCCCCCTCGAGAGAGTCCACCCCACCAAAGGCCACCCTCCTATCACGCCAGAGTTCCGACACAGAGACAGTAAAAACACTACTAAATTGTCCCCCTCGAGAGAGTCCACCCCCACCAAAGGCCACCCTCCTATCACGCCAGAGTTCCGACACAGAGACAGTAAAAATACTACTAAATTGTTCCCCTCGAGAGAGTCCACCCCACCAAAGGCCACCCTCCTATCACGCCAGAGTTCCGACACAGAGACAGTAAAAACACTACTAAATTGTCCCCCTCGAGAGAGTCCACCCCCACCAAAGGCCACCCTCCTATCACGCCAGAGTTCCGACACACAGACAGTAAAAACACTACTAAATTGTCCCCCTCGAGAGAGTCCACCCCCACCAAAGGCCATCCTCCTATCACGCCAGAGTTCTGACACAGAGACAGTAAAAATACTACTAAATTGTTCCCCTCTTATAAGACCACATTGTCATTTCAGAACTGGTGGCCTTATAAGAGGGGAACTACTATACTGGGAATATGGTTTTACTCTAAAACATTTCATTTGTGTGTAATTTTAGGAGATCTGTCTGAATATGAAATGTGTGTGTTATTAATACAAACATATTCATTTGCATTGGCATTTTTGGGAATTTTTGCAAACAAACAAAAAGTTAAATTGCTTCTACACAAAGTATGATTATTATTTTTTCTTCAATCTTTACACTAAGGCCATGAAAAGTTAATTTCTTGGTTCTCAGGTCCGCCGCCCGCATGTGGAAATTCGTCGCTGCATTGTCGATTTTATTGCAAAAATAGTAATGCTTAAATTAGATTTAAAGCATCGTTATGACAATGTATAAATAAAAAACGTGTTTCCGTTTGACATTTACACAAAATGTCAATCGTTTCTGTGCAAATTCGGCACAAATGTTTGCCAGTTTTACCAGGGAACATAATAGGGGGCTTCTCCGAAGATTGTACCTTATTGGAATTGTTTACGGAGATATAAAATGGTACGTTGGGACCAGCGGATTGGACGTTTCCATAAAAATTAACCACTTGTGATGTTTCTGCCACCATCGGAAGAAATAAAATTGAAATTTTCAATAAAGTAATGAAAAGATTTATACATTGCCATATTTTTCACCAAAAAAAAGAAGAAAAAATGCCTCCCTCATCACTATTTACAGCAGTAAAAGGATAAAAAAAAATGCCGCCCTCCCTCATAAATTTTGACAAAAAAGGGCCTGAGAACCAATTAATTAATTTTGCATGGCCTAAAATATTTCTATTTATTTTAAAGAAAAAATGTCCTGCTACAGAAATCTGTATTTTTTTTAATGATGGCCTAATATTGCATCTATTAGGTGGAACACAGCCATGTTTATTCAGAGTTGTTTTATCTTTTCTCTAAAATATTGAACCTAAGATAAATTATTCATATTGATTAACTAATTGTTACAGGCTATCTATGTACCTGCTGATGATTTGACTGATCCAGCTCCAGCCACAACCTTCGCTCACTTGGACGCCACCACTGTATTGTCTCGTGGTATTGCTGAGTTGGGTATCTACCCTGCTGTCGATCCTCTAGATTCTAATTCACGTATCTTGGATCCTTATGTAGTAGGAGAAGAACATTACAACGTTGCTCGTAGTATTCAGAAAATTTTACAGGTAATTATTTGGCTCTCCAGTCTTTGAGCACACCTAAGAAGGTTATTCCAGAAATTTGTCATGCACAGTAAATTTGATATCAGATAAATCAAGGGGCCGTCGTGATTGTACGGTAGTTTGATTTATGACTACCTATGCAGTCAGTGCCTATCACCACTAAAGTTGTGAGTTTGGATCCCATACATGGTGAGGTGTACTCGATACAACATTGTGTGATAAAGTTTGTGAGAAACTTGCAACAGGTTAACTCGAATAATTCAGTGCCCTCTATCCGCCATCACTACTCGAGGGCTTGAACTCCCCTTGTGATAAAAACGTGTCGGCTGCTCTCTGAAAGAGAGAGCCAATCAGCAATTATTATTTGCTGAGTATGCGCAAAGCGGTTCTTTCAATTTCCGGTATGTTTACAAACAACAAGAAATGGAGATCGACACAGCACTTTAGTGAGATTGAATCAAAATATGACTTTACATTTAAAGAAAAACAGGTCACTGCCATCAAATCCATTATTGAAAATAAGGATACCATTGACCTATGTTTACAAACATTTCCTAAGCTCCTCCTCCTTTTAGCGCCAAAAGTCACCAGCAGTTTATACCCAGAATGCATGCTAATTTGAAACTTCCGGTTGACACGTTTTATCAAGAAAGTCGTCCAGGCGTTAATGTAACAACTGGATTATTGGGGTTAGCAACAGGTCAGTAGTTTTCTCTGGGAACTATGGTTTCCTCCACCAATACAACTGGCCGTCACGATAAAAATGAACTATTGTTGAAAGTGGCATTAAACACCATAAACCTCTATTTTGTTTATTAAAAAAAAACAAAAAAACATGTAATGCTCTGTATCTGTCATGTGTTGTGGTTTTATTTCTCTTTTGTTTTTCAAATTCAACGAAGCCTGATTATTAGATGCTTGAAGCGAAAACATTGTCTTCCATAAAAATTGATTGTGAAGCCTACCTGTTATTATCCCCCCGGGATAGCGGTAAGGGGATATAGTAATAGCGGCAGTCTGTCTGTCTGTCTGTCCATCCGTCACACTTTCTTGTTTATGCGATAACTTGAGTAAACATGGATAGATTTGAATAATTTTTTGGATGTGGCTTGTAATTATCATTATCTTGGATGGGTTCTAACATGGAAATATTTGAAGCAAGGGTTTTGGAGGTAAATCTTAGTTTTTGGTTGAAAACTCACCAATTTTGAGAATTGTGTCTTGTTTACGCAATAACTTTAGTAAACATGGATAGATTTGAATAATATTATGCAAGTAGCTTGTAATTATTATTATCTTGGATTGGTTCTAACATGGAAATATTTGAAGCAAGTGTTTTGGGGGGAAATGTTAGTTTTTGGTTGAAAAATCACCAATTTTGAGGATTGTGTCTTGTTTTTGTGATAACTTTAGTAAACATGGATAGATTTGAATAATCTTTGCATGTGGCTTGTAAGTATGTTATACATTAAGACTGCAAGGCTGCTTTCTATAAATATATAAAACTAAATATTATTCAAGTGCGGGGGAATACGTCGCGCATTCATGCGCTAGGCGGTTCTTTTATTTAAGATGGCCAACATAGCAGATTATTATTTTCTGTAGACCCCAGTGGGAATTGATTTTGCACACAAGTGGTGCGATGATATCATTAATGGTCCTACAGGGAAGATGTTTCTAAGTTGTGAAACTTGTGTCCTATCCAATTGTTTATTATTGAACAATAAGATATGTTTAAGTAGGGAATATTTGTTTATTGTGCTTGCGTGATATGCAAGATCGTTTGAATAGTACTATCAGAGACTTTTATTTCAAAATAAGGACACTACTGCTAAATTCAAATAGTAAGGCTTAATTGATGTCTTCAGATAACTTCTTTCACATAAATTTTCTTTAATTTTAAATCTTAAAGATGTACCGATATCTACACATGATAAATATGTTCAAGTAGAAATATTCTGTTGGACTTTATCTTTCTATTCAATAAAAACAGTTTAAAGATACCAGGAATTGGAAACCTTAAATTGAAGTACAGACAATACAATGGCCTACGAAAGTACAATAAGACAAACAGTGGTCCATGATATTTTTAATGTGATTTGATTGGTTTTTGGTGTTTTAACGCCACTTTCAACAATATTTCAGCTATATCATGGCGACCCGTTTTAGTGGTGGAGGAAGCCGGAGAGTGCCACCGACCATGGGCAAGCAACTGGTAAACTTTATCACTTGCGAGTTTAGTGCACCCTTTTCTGTAATTTACAAATCCATGCCGTATTTGTGATAGGCTTGTATGCGTTGTTAGATCCAAGGACCTAACTCATTGAGCTACCCGGGCCCCTATTGTTAATGTGTGTTCAGTACATTGTACTATGTAAACCACACATGTAAGTACTTACTATGTTGTACTTTGATCAACATTGCAGTTATAATATGGGACTAAGTCCCAACTATGGTGGAAATAGCAATTTTTTTCTATACTAATGACTAAATTTTCATGCATCGGAAATGACATACCGGAAGTCAATACATGGTTAAATCTGTGCAGAAAATCGGATGCTGACGTTTCGTACCTACATCGGGACTTAAAAAACGACGGAAGATTTGGGTCTGGGTCCCCCTATTTGCCCCCTCTTTTAAGAAAATCTGGATCCACCCTCGGTCTACTTTGAAAAAATATTATAGGTCCATATATCCGAGTTAATATTGCTTAAAAAAAAATATTGGACTTCGTCCCAAGTTAGGTAACACCTATTATCATATTATCCAAGTAGCTCACATTTTCCAGACAAAGGGATCATTAAATTCTTGAGTGTCTTAGTGAATCAAAATATGACCCCACAGCCTCGTAAATATTTTTTTATCCCCCCGCGGTAGTGGTGAGGGGATATAGTAATAGCGGCCGTCTGTCTGTCCATCCGTCACACTTTCTTGTTTACGCGATAACTTGAGTAAAGGATAGATTTGAATAATTTTTTGGATGTGGCTTGTAATTATCATTATCTTGGATGGGTTCTTACATGGAAATATTTGAAGCAAGGGTTTTTGGGGGAAAATCTTAGTTTTTTGTTGAAAAATCAAAAATTTTGAGAATTGAGTCTTGTTTACGCGATAACTTTAGTAAACATGGATAGATTTTAATAATTTTTTGCGTGTGGCTTGTAAATATCATTATCTTGGATGGGTTTTAACAGGGAAATATTTGAAGCAAGAGTTTTGGAGGAAAATCTTAGTGTTTGGTTGAAAAATCACCAATTTTGAGAATTGTGTCTTGTTTACGTGGTAACTTTAGTAAACATGGATAGATTTGAATAATATTTTGCAAGTGGCTTGTAATTATCATTATCTTGGATGGGTTATAACATGGAAATATTTGAAGCAAGGGTTTTGGGGGAAAATCTTAGTTTTTGGTTGAAAAATCAACAATTTTGAGAATTGAGTCTTGTTTATCCAATAACTTTAGTAAACATGGATATATTTTAATAATTTTTTGCGTGTGGCTTGTAAATATCATTATCTTGGATGGGTTCTAACAGGGAAAAATTTGAAGCAAGGGTTTTGGGGGAAAATCTTAGTTTTTGGTTGAAAAATCAACAATTTTGAGAATTGAGTCTTGTTTACGCGATAACTTGAGTAAACATGGATAGATTTGAATAATTTTTTGCATGTGGCTTTTAATTATCATTATCTTGGGTGGGTTCTAACATGGAAATATTTGAAGCAAGGGTTTTGGTGGAAAATCTTAGTTTTTGGTTGAAAAATCACCAATTTTGAGAATTGTATCTTGTTTATGTGATAACATTAGTAAACATGGATAGATTTGAATAATCTTTGCAAGTGGCTTGTAAGTATGTTATACATTAAGACCGCAAGGCTGCTTTTTATAAATATATAAAACTAAATATTATGCAAGTGCGAGGGGATACGTTGTGCATTCATGCGCTAGGCAGTTCTTTTATTTATTAATTGAGCATGAAAATTGCATTTTATTAATAATTTCAGAATTACAAATCTCTACAAGATATTATTGCCATTTTGGGTATGGATGAATTATCAGAAGAAGATAAATTAACAGTCTCCAGAGCACGTAAAATACAGAAATTCTTGTCACAGCCTTTCCAGGTGGCTGAAGTCTTCACAGGATCAGAAGGAAAATATGTACCTCTTGTAGAGTCCATCAGTGGATTTAAGAAAATCATGAATGGTAAGTCTCCTTTGTGTGATAGAAATAACAATACTGTGTGTGGAACGTTGTGTCAAAGTCAAATGGACGTAGCAGTTTAGGTTGAATCAGAATTTGAGTTACCAGGTCAATAAAGCTGACTGCCACAATAAAACTGAAATATTTTTGAAAGTGCCGTTGAACACCATAACACGGCAAAATTGGCTACCAATTACTATGAATGTCGCCATAAATTCTTAATGTGCAGTGTAAGCTTTTGTAACCACAATTCGTAATATCATCTTTTGTTTGTCTTTAAACTTTTCGCATTCCCTTCTCAGAAAACACTTATACAACTGTTATCAAACATGTTATGAACATTTCTTGCAAACACCTATTTGGGATTTTGCAAAGCTGAAATTTCGGAAAAATCTTTTGTACAAGAAATTGTTGATGTTATTTTTACGTGGTAAAAATGTTGATGACATTTGTATAGAACCGTCTACAAAGTGTTTTTTTTAAACTATCTAATTTCCAAGATGATCACCATGGATATAATTTTCCCTTAGCACTTTTTTTTTTGGAGGAAAATATAAGAACAATCTCTCCCGAATACTGTAAATTCAGAAATTATTGAGTGCATTTATTATTGCGATTCCTCAACCGCCGGCAAAAATGCGAGGTTTAATTATTGCGACGCGCCAAGATAAAGAAGAAGAAAAATCTATGTTTTTTATCTAAACGTACGTTTTCGTATTTGTATGTCATTAATCCCCTTGTAAGCCACTGTCATATGCTTACCTTTAATTAAAGTGAATACACATTTCCTTCTTGGCCTTTGTACACACATGTTTTACGTGATTGAGAATCTAGAAAGTTTTCCACATGTTGGAAATGTATTATCGATCAAAGCGTGCTTGTGGGGATCTAGAAACTTTTGTAACGGGTGAACATTAGTCACGTGCCGAGTCGACAGTAATTGAACATCCGAAGGCTTGGGTGATATAAAGGTTAATGAAATTTCAAAGAAAGATCAATTGAAGTGTACAAAATAAATAAGTAAACAAAAACGGTAGTTTAAAAGAATTATGGCTTGTATAAATCTTTTATCGGAACAAGCTCAGTTTACAAACAAATTTTAGTCGGCTTTTTTTCAAAGTGATATTTTAAAATAAAATATTGCTCAATTAACTATACGCAAGGATTTATATAGTAGGAATAAATCCTTGCTATACGGTAATTAGAAATTAAAAAAATGCCATAAATAGATGAATTTTTAGGGTAGCAATCATTAACGTTTCAACATGTCTATGTGGAAGTTTGTCACTAAGAAACGCTCTCCAGATGTCATTGTCTTATGTCTACCAGACCCTGCTAAAGCTACAAGCAAAGAAGTAGCCATCCTACATTGTAGGAGTGCGTCGATATAGCACGTCGGAAAATACCTGTAGACAGAAAGAAAGAAAGCTAATATAGAGATAGTCAACGCCCTTGCCACCGACAAAACAACCATGGGGTTAAAAGAAAAACTGCCAAGAACCACTACACACCTGAGGTCCGTGCCAAAATAAAATAAAATAAAAATCGGGCATTTAGTAACACAGTTTTAATATAATTAGATCGATGGGAAACTAAAATATTTTTGATCTACATATACCCTTACAACGAAAAAACATTGAATGAAACTGACAAGTCATTACTTAGAAACACAGATGTTTAAATACAAATTTATTTTGTCCCTAGACATTTTACACAGGAAATTGTAATCAAAACAATCAATAAACGTTGTACACGCTTCACCGCTTCCTAGGTGTCAGTAATCTATAACATGCACCTGTCGATCTTAAGAAAAGGGAGATAAATCAAACAGAAACTGGTCAATAGAATGAACATTGAAAAATGTGAGGTTTAATTATTGCGATCGCCGACCAGTCGCATTTTTCGCATTAATAAAAACATCGCATTAATTTCTGAATTTACAGTACTATAAACTCAAATACGAGTTTATCACCTTTTCCAAGTTTGTATTTCTGTTTTTATGCCATTGGAATGATCAGAATATAAGATTAGCATCAGAACAAATCATAATTTAGTATAGCACCATGTACTGTTGATAATTTAAATTCTCTTTAAATTGTTTCACATCAAATACAACTGGAACGTGATATAATGACTGTACATTTTAGTTATGTTTCTTTTTTATTTCCAAGAGATCTGTAGATTCCTGCTACAACCAGTGCATTACAATATTTCTCCACTTAAGAGTTCTATACTATCATGAATGGAGAAATCTCGTAATCCACTGGTAGTAGAAACCTGTTTTTCCTATGACCAAAACTTTAAAATATCTTAAAAAGTTGTTATTTTCCTTTGTTAAAAAAATGACAAGGAAAATGGCAGGAATTCTCATACAGAAAGTATGTGTTTTATTTTTAATACATTGTATGATGGATACATTGTTTGTTTTACAGGTGAAATGGATCATATACCAGAAGTAGCTTTCTACATGGTTGGACCAATTGAAGAGGTCGTAGCCAAAGCAGAAAGACTGGCTGAAGAACAACAATCATAGTTCATATTTCATCTTGTAGGACATTTTAAATTATTGGGGATATTTTATATAGTTTTGTTGTCGGCTGAATCCCGAACTAAAATAGTGCTGAACCACAAATTGAGTGATATGTTGATGACTGAGAAGTTTTGATTGTCTAGAATTACTGGTATTTGCGACAGTCTTGTTTGAATAATAAAAGTAATTAAGACATTTTATTTTATTTATTTCTTGTCATTTTATGTATATTGTCATGTAATTGCAGAATATTTTAAAGTATCAACTAGATCCGTGGTGTAATGATTAGTCTACTTGCCTCGATAATGGTAGATCGTGGGTTCGAGCCCCGGTCGTGTCAAAACGAAGACTATAAATTGGTATATGTTGCTTCTCCATTATGCATGTAGCATTAAGGAGAAAGAGCAAAGACCAGTTTGCTCAGAATTGGGATAATGTGTTTGAGGATAGTGACATGTCTATCCACAGACTGTTTTTTCAGTGAGCTAACTATTTAAATCCAGCTAAGCATGTTTGTCTAGTACAGAGCGGACATCATTATCTTCTCATAGAATGTTACTTGTCCACACCATGGTATTGCTGAAATAGTGCTCATTAGGTGTAAAACAATAGTCACTCACCCATTCATTGGAAAAGGTTCATATTTTAGCATAGTTTGACCCATCTTCATAGACGTGCTTGTTATTCAGGAACATGATGCTGATATTTTAGGGGGCCCGGGTGGCTCAATAAGTTAGGTCGTTGGATCTAACATCTCATACAAGCCTATCACCAATACGGCGTGGGTTCGCGCCCGGCTTTGTAAATTACAAAAAAGGGTGCACTCGACTCGCAGCCGCAAGTGATAAGTTTACCAGTTGCTTTCTCAGGGTCGGTGGTTCTCTCCGGGTACTCCGACTTCCTCCACCACTGGTCGCCATGATATAGCTGAAATACTGCTGAAAGTGGCATTAAAACACCCAAATTAAAAAAAACTGATATTTTAGCAGTTGGTTTGAATGAAATATATCGTCCCACTTTCACCTGATAAATATATTTTTGACTGTAAATTGAACATCTCTATGGTCATTATATATAATTAGGATGAATAACCTAAATAGAAACATCTATATTTATTCATGCAAATATTAATTGGAAAATTTGATTTATTGTGCTTAATGCCACTTTCAGCTATATCATGGTGACCAGTTTTAGTGGTTGAGGAAGGCGGAGAGAACCACCGCCCATTGGCAAGCAACTGGTAAACTTTATCACTTGCAGCTGCGATTCGATGGCACCCTTTTTATACGCCCGTCTCGAGACTGGCCTTATTATGTGATTGGGTATGGCACAAGTTTCGGCACAATAACTTTAGTTCTGTATATCGGATCATTACCAAACTTGGCCACATGATTCCCCTATGGAAGAGGAAGAACCCTATTTATTTTGGTGTCATTAGGTCAAAGGTAAAGGTCATCGTTACTATAAATATAATTTTTGACAACGGTCGTTTCTGCACGATAACTTTAGTCCTGTATATTGGATCTTTACCAAACTTGGCCACATGATTCCCCTTTGGAATGGGAATAACCCTATTTATTTTGGGGTCATTAGGTCAAAGGTCAAGGTCATCGTTACTATAAATATAATTTTTGACAACAGGGTCGTTTCTGCACGATAACTTTAGTCCTGTATATTGGATCTTTACCAAACTTGGCCACATGATTCCCCTTTGGAAAGGGAATAACCCTATTTATTTTGGGGTCATTAGGTCAAAGGTCATCATTACTATAAATAGAATTTTTGACAACAGGGTTGTTTCCGCACGATAACTTTAGTTATGTATATTGGATCTTTACCAAACTTGGCTACATGATTCCCCTGTGAAAGGGGAAGAATCCTATTTATTTTGGGGTCATCAGGTCAAGGTCACCATTACTATAAATATAATTTTTGACAACAGGGTCGTTTCCACACGATAACTTTAGTTCTGTATGTTGGATCTTTACCAAACTTGGCCATATGATTTCCCTGTGAAAGAGGAAGAACCCTATTTATTTTGGTGTCATTAGGTCAAAGATCACCATTACTTTAAATAGAATTTTTGACAACAGGATCGTTTTCGCACAATAACTTTAGTTCTGTATATTGAATCTTTACCAAACTTGGCCACATGATTCCCCTGTGGAAGGGAAAGAACTCTATATATTTTGGGGTCATTAGGTCAAAGGTCAAGGCCACCATTACTATAAATAGAAATTCTGACCATCGTTTCTGCACAATAACTAGTTCTGTATATTGGATCTTGACCAAACTTGGCCACATGATTCCCCTGTGGAAGGGAAAAAGCCTATTTATATAGATGGGCGTATTTTGTGATGCACACATTTCTTGTATAATTTACAAAGCCGGGCACGAACCCACTCCGTATTGGTGATAGGCTTGTATGAGTTGTTAGTTAATCCAACTACCTAACTCATTGAGCTATGAAAAATTGTTGTCCCTGCAGAAAAGGCCCCTAACAATATAATTTTTGTGTGTAAATCACATTACATAGACTGCTTGTTAAAGAAATTGAGTACTGACAATTCACTTGGCAACCTTACATGTACCCAGCTGACACTTAAGAAAGAGGAAATCCTGGACAATCAAGTTTGTTTTGTGTTCCTTTGGAATTTCAACTAGAATGAAGAACTGGATCTTCCGTCACTCGACTGGATTCCAAAATTACACAAATGTCCTTACAAACAGTGTTATATTGCTAGGTCTACCAAATGCTCCACGAAACCTCTTTCCAAATTATTAACATCTACTCTATCAGTGGTCAAACAGGCTTCAGAGTGACTGACACTAGCTACTCGAGGGGTGGTGTGGAGAATCAAGGTCCCTCTCATGCAATAGCATTAAAACATTTGATTTATCAACCCTCTACACAACTACATTGTATTCCCCCTCTCAAAACTAAAAGACAGATTTAGAGAATAAATCCAACTGCGTTTCCTAAAAAAGAATGGCCAAGCTAGATCCAAATACCTTGTTTTATTTTGAAAAAAACACTGATTCTACAAAAAGTTCTTTGAAACTGAAATAATCAAAAATGCTTGAGTTTTTGATTGACAAAATATTTATTATGTTCGGTGGGTGTGTTTTCCAACAGACAGTCGGCATTCCTATGGGTAACAATTGTGTCCCCTTCTCGCTGATTTGTTCCTTTAATCGTATGAGGCAGATATTTCAGGTTCTGTTATATAGATGATCTCTTTTTACTAAATAATTGTAAGTTTGATGATTTATTGATCCCATTGAACTTGAAATAAAAGCTAAGCACACGCCAAAGTATTGAGTACTCAGTAAATGAGTTTAATTACTATATCAAAGAAGATACTGATAGGTCTGCTTCATACCTTGACCTTACACCTCGTAATTAATAGTGAAGACTGGTTAAGAACGAAACTTTACGACAAAAGCCCGATCCTTTATTTTCACGTTCCGCTATATAGATGATGTCCTTTCATTAAATAATTGTAAGTTTGATGATTTTGTTGATCACATCTATCCCATTGAGCTTGAAATAAAGATAACCACATATACAGATAAGTCTGCTTCATACCTTGACCTACACCTCGAAATTGAGAATGAAGACTGCTTAAGTACGAAAAAAGAGATTTCAATTTGGAGATTTAAATCTATCGCTCTGATATAGAGTGCCCCTTAACAACGTGTGTGTATTTCTGCGAGATAAGGAGGCTAGCTGTTTTCGAGATAAAAGTTTTAACTATGAACGGAACCAACGACCAACTGGATTATTATGTGAATTAGATCAAGGATTTATATAGTAGGTAAATCCTTGATTAGATGAAAGAAAAATAAGATAAAATGATTTACAAGAGAAACAATGTAATTGTAGATACATTTTGTAGTAATTATGTTAAGAGAAGTTTGAAGATACCCACGTGGTACTCAGAAGCCGTAAATAGATGGACACTATAATGCAATGACCAAATAAGGACTAAAGACAAATATTGATCTACAAAACCCCACATAGAAAACTAAAGATCGAGCAACACGAATCCCACTAAAAACCAGGGGATGAACTCAAATGCTCCAAGGTGATAGCCTTTCCTGATCCTCTAGCAACACCTGTCGTGTTACTGATAAACGACACAAACATCATCTGATATGGAAATCGAGTTGGACACCAGTATATGTAAATAAATTCAAATGTCATAAATAAAGCATGAACCCCCTACAAAACAAATGACGTTTTTACGCGGACAGCATAACACGGAACAAAAATCATGAATACATCATTACATGTAATTAGACATTATTATTATTTGAAAGAAAACACTTGCTGTTGGATATCCAGTAATCAACAGGGGAGGGTTGGGATCAAATTAACCGATTTAATCCCGCCACATTTTTGTGTCTGTCCCAAACTAGGACCTTTTTTTCCGACGTCATATGTCGTGGTTTCTTTATTGTGTTTAGTTAAGATCAGTGGTGATTGTTCGTCTTGTTGATATTGGTGGAATTAATTATCATCACTGTTTAAATGTATACCGCATCGGTGTTGTAATGGTTAGCGTGCTCGCCTCGAGTGCGGTAGATCGTGGGTTCCAACCCCGGTCGGGTCAAACCAAAAACTATAAAATTGGTATTTGTTGCTTATCTGCTAAGCACGCATCATTAAGAAGAAAGAGTACTTGAAAGACTGGTTGACCCAGAATCAGAATAAAGTGTCCAATTGGAGCGACATGTCTACCCACGGACTGTTGTTTCTGTGAGCTAGCTAGCACTATAAAAATCCAACTCAGCGTGTTGGTCTAGTACAAAGCGGACCTCATCATCATCTCATTGAACATTAACTTGTTCTCGCCATGATATAGCTGAAAAATTGCTGAATTGGCGTTAAACAACAATCACTCACTCACTGTTTAAACTTTCTTTTCACAATTGCAATTGAGGCATTATTTCGTATTATTATTTGGACACATCTCCCTAGCTGTTTGCCACAAAACGCCGTAAAATCACTAGTAAATGATTGTGACAGGAACCTGTAGGGTAACTGCATACTATCCTTTAATTTCAAAGCTTCCAAACCAAAGCCTTCAGGTTCACTGGGCTACGTCCAGAGGCTGATCATAAAAATACGAGAAAGTACCGCTATATAATACACAAAAACGTAGATATCTATGTTAGTACATATGGCATGTTTCTAGGGTAAAGCACGCTATTCATCAAAAGATAGGAAAACCAAACAATTTAAACAAATATCTTTGGTAGGAAGTGGGTCATTCTCCGACAAATTTTACAAATACCGAGATTTGTCAGTATGAAAGGGAATTTTGTCACAGTGTTTAACATTTTTAACCAGGGTAGTCAAAAATCATCTAATTAAGATTACATATGACCGACGGAGATTACATGGAAGTAAACCAAAGTGTTTAACCAGGGTAGTCAAAATCAGCTAATTAAGGTTACATATGACTGAGGGAGATTACATGGAAGTAAACTAAAGTGTTTAGCCAGGGTAGTCAAAATCAGCTAATTAAGGTTACATATGACTGAGGGAGATTACATGGAAGTAAACTAAAGTGTTTAGACAGGGTAGTCAAAATCAGCTAATTAAGGTTACATATGACTGAGGGAGATTACATATAAATTGATCTGAAACGTAGATCATCCAAACATTACACCCCAGGTCTATTGTTAAACCATACGCTTTCTATCTCTGAAACTGCCTTTCTATGAATTACTGTATTGTTATAAGAACAATAGCCTGTGTTCACAGGGTGTGACGACAGGGGTTTCTGGAAACCCTTGTCTTCACACCCTGTGAGCACTGCCTATTGTGCCTACAACAATGAAGTAATTAATTACCACTCAGCTGAAAATAACACGAAAACTGGATATTGAAAAACTGAAAAAGAAAACATAAAGATCTTGTCAATGAAGTATAGTCTGAAAAAATCCAAGCAATCGTTAAAAAAAAACTAAATAATAATAAATAATCGGGGAAAAAAACTTGGTAGGGAAAGCAAATGTAAAAAGAAAATACATTATGTTGGCACCCTTTCAAAAGTTTATCATTGGTAGATCTGGGGGGGGGGGTGGGGAGCTCCCCATTTTTTTCGGAAAATTTATTAAAATTATGTGAAAATTGTCGGAAATGACACTATTATTACCTGTTTTTTTTATTCTGAAACCCCTTTTTAAATTGTCTGGATCCAAGCCTTTAAAAAAAGCAAAACAAAACAAAATAAAAAACATTGACCTGTTAAATGCGCACTTACAACTGAACAGTTTATTGGTAGAAAAATACTTTATCATATTCAACATATATTCTTACTTACTTTATTTAGCAGTTCTGCGTAATATTTGTGACAATATGGTTAATATTCATTTTCTACAAAAAGTTCAGTTTAATATAACGTCTATCATTACTGAATATCAAATGAATACAGGTACATATCAAATAACATCTCTCATTATTAACCAATCAAACTGTTTAATCCTTAATACAACTCAGTCATTCAATCTATCTTTATAGAAGAGGTACCCAATGGGGAAACCACAAAAATGTATCGATTTATGAAATTTAATGTTTCTGTGTTTATTGTTTTTGTTTTTTATGACATTTTTTAATTAAAAATATTTCGTGTATTTAGAATAACATGGGGAGTAAGTTAGTTATACACTTCGGTATACGATGTTTCTGGATTAGAAACCCCTCTGGCCTCCGGCCGTCGGGGTTTCTAATCCAGAAACACCTATGTGTATGTAAGAACATGATAATCCCTGTCTTCATGAATAAGTACGAGCGAAGCGAGTATTTATCATGAAGACAGGGATTATCATGTTCTTACAAACTTAGAACATTGTAAAGTAATCAAGACAATATAATTTTGCCTTGGGGAACAATGGGGAAAATCCATGGTCTTAATGATTAAGTAAGGCAAATTCTATTGTCGAGAGTACTTTACTATGTTCTAAACCTCAGTGTATAACTATTACTTGTACACTGGAGTCTTAAAAATAATTACTATAAATAAATGCCAAGGGACATGTTAGATTTACTGTAAAACGTTTACTGTATTTAAATATACAGGCCATGACCTAAAGCTGAAGCTTAGTTCATTATACATGGTCATGGTCTGACACTAAATGTATTATGACTGCATATACATTAACCAATCAAATAACAGCGTCACGGATCAAATTTATTGATTTTTAAATATGTTGGTTTATATATAAAATACAATAGAGTGTTTTAAAGTGAAAATGTCTCTTTACATGTTTATTCCTCAACTGACTGGATTTTTACTGATTGTTATTCTCCCTTATATTCATATTGGTAAGACATAATATAAATTTTAATTGCTCTATATTATATAAAAAAAAATTTTTTTTATCAATAGCTCAAGATGGCTTATTATAGATTATTAAATTCCTCGCGAGAATATTGGAGATCTTGTCTTATAATTATAGATCTAATTCATGTTAGCTTCACTTACACTGCACCCTCTGTATATCTTTATTCTCATAATCCAATTTACAATGGTATAGAGAAATACACAAATTACATATACAAAAACAAAATGAACAAAAAGTAAGACTGAAGAGCTTTGTAATACAATTCACAAAGCTGCAGACAGGAAATATAAAAAAAAATGACATAAATAAATAAATAAATAAATATTACACAGGAGAGTCCAACATTTGATTCACTATTCTAATAAATTTGCACAAATTATTCATATCAGATGAGTTATTACTATTCATAAGTGAACTGAATTTTAATGAGTTTGGTCTATTTCTAAATTTTTTCCTAATAAGTAGTTTGCGGTTGTCATCGAATTTTGAACATGAAAATATGTAGTGAAACTCGTCTCCAATATCACCAGAATTACACAATAAACATTTCCTATTTTCTCTTGCAATGTTTTGCCACCTGCCCGTTTCAATTGGTAATGTATGGTTCGTCGTTCTGAATCTACAAAGTGTTATAATGTTTCTATCGTCTAGCTTCTCAAAATATTTTTCCATTTCTAATTTTTCTTTAAACATGCGATAATTTAGTGCTTTTGGTGAATTTTGTAAATTAGAATGCCAAATTTGCTTGAACTGATCGATAAGAA
>MJUT01059369.1:91292-101886 GCA_002080005.1 Gigantidas platifrons
AAAAAGAAGAAGCTAAATGCATATTAATATGTTGCTTTATTGTGGAGCCCAGTAACTGACATGATAATTTTAATTTCGTTTCTGCGAAATAGGTTACGGAGTCCATTTTCTGACATGAGAATTCTTTTTATATCGTTTATTGATATTTTTTTAATTTATTTTATGCCAAATACTATTTCGTGTAACGTCATAAAAAGATTTATCATGTCAGTTAACGGGCTCCGTGCTTTATTGTTACTCATCAAAAAAGAATAAATGTTAACTAAGAAAGAAGCGTCTTTTAATTTTTATAATATTAATGTTTTAAAAAGAAACCATCATACAGAAAGATAATTAAAATGTTGGCATGCGGTGAAATATTTATCCAATTACGAATTGTACCTCAAAAGACGGCATTGTCATAATTTAGCCTTAATTTATGGTACTTAAGAATGTGCTTTGCAAAGTTTTGACCTTTTTATCTTAAGACATCAGCAATGTTACATATCTGGCATGCATGCAATGAAAAAAGACCACAGGATTTACACAGACATCCTGTTCTTTGTATTTGATCTCGATCTACTTTGATTATTTATTAGGTTTAAATAAAATACCTTGTCTTTTGTATGAACAATTATTTATATCCCGTTATATACACGACTATATGGTTTAAAAGGAATATATTACTTGGTTCTATTTTAAGCTTGTCTTATTATTTATTATGTTAATTTGTCAAGTACGCACGTGTGTTTACCAATAAGCTAAATGTATTGATTGGTCGATTAGTACATATTGTAATTGAATTCAAAGCTATTGTCAATTAAATTACGGGATAGATATTCGTGAGTCAGATCTCTGGTCGGATCACAGCAAACATTATACAATTTGTCTTTATATTTCTCGGCTAAGCATGGATGGCAGACAACTCGGCCCGCGCACAACTTCGAGTTCAAATCCCATCGAGGGAGAACAAAAATTGTCAGCTCAAAGTTCTAATTCTAACACTGTTGGGTTAAATATTTAGACGTATATATATATATATTTGTAGATTTGTAGATTTAAATTAAGAGAATAAAATAACTGACTAAAATTTATGTCAGCATAAATATGCAAACGTGACAGTTAGAGCAGTTAAATGTCGGGTGATTTCAATTCAAAATAACTTCTCACGTTTACATTTTTCTAAGTCATCCGTTTATTTAGCTCTTTAAAACATGAATTCAATAACATTTAAATTAACTAGTGGTTTGTTGTTTGTATGCAACTTGAATATCAATTAACAAGGAAGTCGGGTTATATTACAATCGTATATATACCTTAGCTACTTGTGACAAACTCAGACTTCATCAGAGTGTATTCTCTTGTGGCAATGAGTTTTAACCATAGAAAATACCACTTTTGAGGTGAGTATTGTTTTTATTATATGATTCAATTATTATGTTTTTTTATTTACACATAGAGTTAAATCCCCTTGATACGTCGTTTGATGCGTTGAATAATCAGATCGGATAAATTCTCGAATTTTGTCGTTTTTTATATTGAGAAAAACACACATGCACTTTTGAAACTGATTTAATGCTTAACTTTAACTTAAAATAAATAATTTTGTCATTATATTATTATATGTGTTATGTATACAAAAACGTAGATATCAAATTCAGTGCACACGACGCGTTTCTGGAATAACCTTCATCAGGTACACTCCAAGTCGAAAGGTTGGAAAACCAAATGATTTAAAAAGTTTTGAGAGCAAGTAATTTAGTATAGTCATGAATCTTATACTCTCCTCTTTGAATAAAGATAGAAGTCATGCATGTGAAAAAACAAATATTGAACCCTCTCACATTTAATACCGATGATGTGATGTACATTGACAATGTTCAGGGTCAGAGTTCATCCCGTGTTTTAAATGGTGTTCGTGTTGCTCAATCTTCTGCGTAGTATTTTATAGATGTGGAATTTTGTTCTTTTTTTTGCCATTGTATTTTTATGTCTTTCGAATTACGGCCTCTGGTTGTCCCTTTGGTATAATTAAAACTTTTCTTAAAGAAATATTTGATTTGATTTGATTTCTTGTGTTTAACGCCACTTTCAGCAATATTTCAGCTATATCATGGCGACCCTGAGAGAACCACTGACTATAGGCAAGCAACTGGTAAACTTTATCACTTCCGACTGCGAGGCGAGTGCACCCTTTTTTGTAATTTACAAAGCCGGGCGCCGTATTGGTGATAGACTTGTATGAGTTGTTAAGTAGTCCAACTACCTAACTCATTGAGCCATCCGTGCCCTCCTTAAAGAAAGAAAATTCATTACTTGTAATTACCCACCTACAATACATTTCTCTGACGTCACACCAATGTTCAAACAGTTGATTATTTTTAAGAATCTACAGTTTTTTCTTTCTTCTTGCGAATATGAACTTTAACATTTTACTATTTTAGGTTTAAAAACGTGTTGTAAATATTTGGGTATCGAACCCCTGTTGGGCTTTTTAAAGTCTACTTTGAGTATCTAAGGTGGTCACACTTTTATATTATATAATTAATATATATGACTCTTGGTAGTAAACTTTGCTTAACACAATATCAACAATCAGCAATTGATCAATATATATATATGCAAGACACGATACAAGTATTTCAAATCTGGTATAATTTATGTTCAGAACTGAACAATACTTGAACGTTTAAAATATATTTCTGTAATACAAAAAACATCTAACGAACCAATCGTAAGTAATTACAAATCAGACACATGTTGTATGTTGTAATTGTCGTAGGTGACTTTTGTTTGTGTGTTGGTATGAATTTCCTGTGTTGTTGTTGATATTGTTGTACAAATGTAGTTATCCTGTGGGTAGGCCTTATTGCTTTGCCTCTGGACAGGAACTGAAAATAGTTGACAAACTACTGAGTAAAAATATTAACAACTTTATTCTTTGGAAGTCACAGCATATGTGTAAATCATATAATATAATTTTGTTAATAATAATAAAAACAGTGGGGTTAAGGGCCTGACCCCTAATAAGGGTGAAACTTATTTATTATCAAAATGAGTTGAAGAACAGGAGGTCGCACTTAAAATTCCTAACAAGAAAGACAGAGTATTAAGAGGGAATGTCCAAGAGAAGACGGGTAACACCATTGCTATACCAAGTATAAATCTACGTTACCAGAATCTTAACCATGTTTGTGAATGTGTGTGTGTGTGGGGTGTGTAATGCTCGACTGGTAACGCATCTGTATACCTTGGTATGCGACCAACTCTTGGGATGGGGAAATGCAAATAAACCATGTTACTTCAGTATCAGGACTCTCAAACTTTCACCTGTTTAAGAATGGGAGTCCCGATACTCTAGCTCAATAAGTATTATAAACCTATGTATAGCAGCACCTGGCCTGCTATGTGGTTTTGGGCTTAAGTTGATGCTCTGGCCCGCAAACTCCATAGTTTGTGAGAACACGGCCCAGGCATCGTATTTGAAATGGTTCTTGTGTGATATATTAGTTTACAAACTCGGACTGTGTCTGTAATTTAATATAACTAAAATTACGAATGGGGATGGGGAATAAAAACTAGCTCGAGAGGTGTGAACAGAAAATACAAAACAAAAGATACAACAAAATATACAAACGAAATAAGAACCATGTTTGGGGCTCACTGAAATTCGAGAGACCATGAGTTCTGAGAAAGCAACAAGCTTTGATACCTCAAGTTCAACAGAATAGAGGGGGACCTATTAGCATACGAAAATCAAAGTTTAGAAAGAATGAACCTTTCCGTGAACCATAAAACAGATACATGCAAACGTCCTGACCTTCCTTACAATCTCTTGATTATTAATGTCATTATAATATACAAAAACTTAGCTATATGATGACTTTAAAACTGCATCTTGTTTGACGCGAAAAACAAAACAAAATGATTATCTCCCTTATTGATAATGAAAAAAGTGAATTGCTAAAATAAGTATTAGGACTCCGCGTCCCTTGTAAGTTATCAATAAAATATTACTTAACCAAAATAAAAATAAGTGTGATACTAAAACGTTAATTTAAGCTTCCAAAGTATTGCATTAGCAATACAAAAATACGGAGTGCTCTAAATAAAGTTAAGTCATGAAATGTAAAAATTTACCATTTAAAAGAAATATGAAAAATTTAATGTTTAAAAACTCACCTGAAAATAGTTGACAAACTATTGAGTAAAAATATTAACAACTTTATTCTTTGCAAGTCACAGCATATGTGAACTTCTCAAAGAACAAAGTTCGGTCAGTAGTTTCGAACTATTTTCGGTGTTGTTGACCAATGGGATCTGTTGTTTGGAGATTTAAAATTAGATTAGCGTATGAACTTTGCATATTAATTCCAAATGAGTGAATTGTTCGAAAGCGTCCCCTTAATGGGCGATTGTTAGGTTTTACCTTTAATCTCCCGTTTTTGGAGATTATCTGTTTGGGTGGCACAAAGAGTCAATTAGCGCCTTTAAGCTGAATTGTTAATTTGTTTATCTCCAACAAAAGACTCTGGTCGGTCACTAATGTCAANGTTAGACTTTTAAATTAGCTTGTATTACGTACAAAAAGATGGGATAAAAATAAAATATAAAAATGTCACATTAAAGTAAATTACAAAGTAAATTAAGCTTCAAAATATTGATTTGTAAAAGTTTGAAATATCTTTACAAAAGTTATATTTTAAAAATAAAAATATTTATTTTTAACAATTAATTTTGGGAGCCAACATTACTATACGACAACCCCTACCTACTTCGGTTAGCTTTCGACTCGAAAGCTTCAAAATGATTTGGAAAATGTTATGGGAAGTGGAGTGGGCATGGTATATACATAAAAAAAACGCAATAATTTCAAACAAATCTGAAAAGGAAACAAAAATAAATGAAGCAAATATTTGTCCATATATATACAAGGAAATGTCTCTGAATTTGATGTTATATATCCACGTAAAAAATGTTTCTGAATTTGATGAAAGTATATGTATACACATAAAGAACTGTCACATGGTGTGCAAACAAATGTCCCTGGATCTGATGTACGTCCATACATACATAGGAATAATGTCACATAGTACCGGTATGTTTCTGCTATAGCGTTCCATTTGAATTCACTTGCATTTCTTTGATGAAATCTAATAGTGTCCTATGTGGTTTGGAGGAGTCATCATCTTCATTGGTGGTTTACAAGTGTGTATAAACTGGAAAAGACTAGTTTGACAATTAATAAAATAATCAGACTAACACTCAAGTTTTATGTACAAAAAAAAGTGGATGCATCATGCAAGTTTAATTTTTTTAGTGAATTCTATAGTAATTGTCTTAAGCATAAATTTTGATTCAAACTGTCAAAAGAAAATTATTTAAACGAACTTAATAAAACTGTTGCATTCTTGCTGTCTTTGCTATAAATGTCTTGCATGTTGCATGTAGTGGAAGTTCTGTAAAAACAAGGTGGCTAAGATTACATGTCATGTTTACAATGAGACATCATGAATTTGTGGATACAAAGTTCTTGGCATGTCTGGTGTCTCTTTTACTGGTGCATTAATCACTGAAGCATAACCGTGATACGTAACCAAAATATATGCGCAGATGGGTTGTTGCATGATTTTCTTAAGTTTGTGCCATGTAAAAATACTGATACTGATGGTGGTGGGGATTTTTATTGATTTTTGTGTTAGTTTATCTATAACTTCGAAAGATGACCAAACAGCGAATAATTTAAATGTTGGAAAAGCTGAAAGAGTTAAGTCCTGAATAATTGGATGGGAGAATTTGTAATATGATGGACACAAAGATAAGGTACTTAGCGGAATTGTAACACAATCTGCACCGGATGTGATTTCAAGTATCACAGATGTTCCCTTTTTCTGCTTTGAGCGATACAAGTGACATACTACAAATAACAAAAATAGTAATGTGATTATGCTTAAAATTACAGATACGTGTAGCCATGTGAACTCAGAGGCAAGCAATTTTTCAACAATATTTGGACTTGGTGTTGTAGTTTGTGTATTTTTGTGAAAAATGAATGTGGGTACACTCTGGCTTTTGACTTGTGCGATTTTTTGTGTAATCTGGATGGCTGTGGCCAATTTCTTTGTCTTGCAAAAAAGATAAAAAGATGCTATAAATGATAATGTGCCGATACCTAGTGAAATGAAGATTAATATGGCATTAAGATCTGGCCATTGTTGCTCTAATTTTAAATCACCTGACAATAATGGTTCAGTTAATGATTTAAAAATAACTGGGTCTTGCCTTGCTGCTGTGGCAACTCTTCTAAGACTCATTTGTTGTGTGTGATCAATTGCGAGTATTTTACTCATGTTGTGATTGTAGAATTTAAAGTCTGATATTTGCAATTGTATTGGAATTCAAAAACTGTGTCTGCTAAAATGTTGTTTAATGTGTTGTCGTCGAAAAATTCTTGAAGTAATGAAAGATTGACAGGATGAAAGACAGAAAATTCTGATGTGTGGTGATAGCATTGTACTAAGCGAGGAGCAAAGTAAAGAGAAGGTGTAGATAAAGAACATTCACATGGAATGTTAACAAAGCAAAACGTGCATCCTGGAACTAACCTTTGTTTTTCTGGACAATTCAATGATATTCCTTTACCTGGTATACAAGGGCAGATGTAGGTGTTATTTCAATTATTTGTTGTTCTCGTTTGTTATTATGAAGCTGAAATGAGCAATGTTTAGTTACTAAAGAAACTATATTGTTAAACAAAGCAAGTGCGCAATTAATGTTAGTGGTTGGTACAAGTGCCATGTTAAAATCACAGTATATTATAGAGTTTCTTTGACACCTTGTCAATTGTTTAGATGAAAGGGTTACATAATAATCATGCTGGTGAGTGATTGCCATAAATTCGGGTAAATTTATGATTTCGGTAGCATGCATTGAGGAAGTGTTAGTTGGAACTGGTAATGATATGATGTTATAGAGTTTTAGAGGGTGAGCATGTGTTGATAAAGGTAAACGAAGAGATATGTAAAGTGAGGAGTGGTTACGTGTGAACATAAACTGTGATGTAGTGTAGTAAAAAGATGGATGAAAGTGGGTAAGGTAAAAGCCCTTATGTGAGTGAGTTAGTATACCTTGGACTTTGTGCAGGGTTTGTGCTAGGATGTGTCTTGGCAGCAAGAATGGTGAGATTCTCCCTTCTACCAAACTCTGGACTGCTGCTTGCATCTTGTCAAGAGAGCTTCTCAATCTGTTGCACTGGTTAGTCATAGTGATTAAAACTTGAGAAATATTAAACATAGATTGTTGAAGAGAAGTTAGTGATGTCTGAAAAGAAGAAGTTAGCAAATTAATTTCTTTAGTATTGTCTTTTATACCTTGCATGATATTAGATGTTCTGTTGTTTGCTAATGTGATGTAAGAGCTGAGGTGTGAGCTGTGTCGTTGCAGATATTGTGTCATGAGTCTAGGTTTCCTGTTTAGAGCATTGATGTGGCTCGCAAGCAAGTTTACATCTCCCATGGTAGCTGTACCGAAAAGACCTTTGGCCAAACTGTCAATAAAAGGAAGGAGTGATCGTTCACTACGTGATGCATCGAATATCTTGGTGTGGGGTACCAGAGTATGAATTGATGAAATAGTGTCAAATAAATCAGTTTCCATGGAAGCATGTAAATGATGAATAAAAGTGACCATTGAGTTGACATGTTGACAATCTTGAATATGAGAATCATTTGTACATAACGAAACCTGTGGAAACTCTACTGTGGTTGGTAAGTTGATGTGGAATGTATGAAGCCATGATTCCTTTGCGATATAGAGTGATAGGTCCTCACGGAATATGACTCCATAATTTATCCTCTGGATCGTATCACCGTTGCTCTGTGTTGGAAAGATCCCAACTGTTACTAGACATACATCATAATAGTGTAGTTTAGACATAGCTTATCCTCCAAGGTTTTACCTACAAAAACAAACAAAAGAGAAAAACAAATCAGGATGGTGAAATGTCGGTGATTGAAAGTCTGCAGCCAACAATCTAGCACTATGCACACATAGACCAGCTATGTAGAATGGTGACAAATCCCCATCAAATTTTGATAAAGTGGAAAATTTTGCAAATTTGAAAAAACAAATGCCAAAGGTTTCGAAAAGTGACTAACCTTGATTGGTAAACAATGGTCTAGGTATACCTATAACTAAGCACGAAGTGTTGTCTTGTCACAGCTAATGACATGAAATAGAGGAAGTGATTTTTAGAGACTAAACACTAGTAGTGGGCCGAAGGCTATAGTGAGGCTTCTATGGATAGGTTATGCACTTCGAGCCACTCTGGTGTACTCCCTGTGGTGATCTTCGATAAGGTCTTCATTAAAGTTTGAGTCTGGTTCCCATGATTGGGGTCTATCAAACCATTCGATGAAGAAATGGCGTTTACCATTTTCGATTCTTCCTTTGACTGTCCTTGCGAACTGGAATTTATCACGAGTGGCATAATTTCCTGTAGAGTTATTTATCATCAGCAATATGCCATCTTTGGGTTCTGGAACTACAAGTGCTTCTGGTTGCTTGTAGATGTGAGCCAATAAGACATATAATTATTGGGACCCTTTTCTGTTCTCCGCCAGTTGTTGTATGTTGTAATTGTCGTAGGTGACTTTTGTTTGTGTGTTGGTATGGATTTCCTGTGTTGTTGTTGATATTGTTGTACAAATGTAGTTATCCTATGGGTAGGCCTTATTGTTTTGCCTCTGGACAGTAACTGAAAATAGTTGACAAACTACTGAGTAAAAATATTAACAACTTTATTCTTTGGAAGTCACAGCATATGTGTAAATCATATAATATAATTTTGTTAATAATAATAAAAACAGTGGGGTTAAGGGCCTGACCCCTAATAAAGGTGAAACTTATTTATTATCAAAATGAGTTGAAGAACAGTAGGTCGCACTGAAAATTCCTAACAAGAAAGACAGAGTAATAAGAGAAGACTGGTAACACCATTGCTATACCAAGTATAAATCTACGTTACCAAAATTTTAACCATGTTTGTGAATGTGTGTGTGTGTGAGGTGTGTAATGCTCGACTGGTAACGCATCTGTATACCTTGGTATGCGACCAACTCTTGGGATGGGGAAATGCAAATAAACCATGTTACTTCAGTATCAGGACTCTCAAACGTTCACCTGTTTAAGAATGGGAGTCCCGATACTCTAGCTCAATAAGTATTATAAACCTATGTATAGCAGCACCTGGCCTGCTATATGGTTTTGGGCTTAAATTGATGCTCTGGCCCGCAAACTCCTTAGTTTGTGAGAACACGGCCCAGGCATCGTATTTGAAATGGTTCTTGTGTGATATATTAGTTTACAAACTCGGACTGCGTCTGTAATTTAATATAACTAAATTTACGAATGGGGATGGGGAATAAAAACTAGCTCGAGAGGTGTGAACAGAAAATACAAAACAAAAGATACAACAAAATATACAAACGAAATAAGAACCATGTTTGGGGCTCACTGAAATTCGAGAGACCATGAATTCTGAGAAAGCAACAAGCTTTGATACCTCAAGTTCAACAGAATAGGGGTGGGGACCTATTAGCATACGAAAATCCAAGTTTAGAAAGAGTGAACCTTTCCGTGAACCATAAAACAGATACATGCAAACGTCCTGACCTTCCTTACAATCTCTTGATTATTAATGTCATTATAATATACAAAAACTTAGCTATATCATAACTTTAAAACTGCATCTTGTTTGACGCGAAAAACAAAACAAAATGATTATCTCCCTTATTGATAATGAAAAAAGTGAATTGCTAAAATAAGTATTAGGACTCCGCGTCCCTTGCAAGTTATCAATAAAATATTACTTAACCAAAATAAAAATAAGTGTGATACTAAAACGTTAATTTAAGCTTCCAAAGTATTGCATTAGCAATACAAAAATACGGAGTGCTCTAAATAAAGTTAAGTCATGAAATGTAAAAATTTACCATTTAAAAGAAATATGAAAAATTTGAAGTTTAAAAACTCACCTGAAAATAGTTGACAAACTATTGAGTAAAAATATTAACAACTTTATTCTTTGGAAGTCACAGCATATGTGAACTTCTCAAAGAACAAAGTTCGGTCAGTATTTTCGAACTATTTTCGGTGTTGTTGACCAATGGGATCTGTTGTTTGGAGATTTAAAATTGTATTAGCGTATGAACTTTGCGTATTAATTCCAAATGAGTGAATTGTTCGAAAGCGTCCCCTTAATGGGCGATTGTTAGGTTTTACCTTTAATCTCACGTTTTTGGAGATTATCTGTTTGGGTGGCACAAAGAGTCAATTAGCGCCTTTAAGCTGAATTGTTAATTTGTATATCTCCAACAAAAGACTCTGGTCGGTCACTAATGTCAATTGATAATCCTGGATTAGAAATAGCGTTGCTATCTAAATGTCCTTTGTGTTAGACTTTTAAATTAGCTTGTATTACGTACAAAAAGATGGGATAAAAATAAAATATAAAAATGTCACATTAAAGTAAATTACAAAGTAAATTAAGCTTCAAAATATTGATTTGTAAAAGTTTGAAATATCTTTACAAAAAGTTATATTTTAAAAATAAAAA
>MJUT01059369.1:109721-152308 GCA_002080005.1 Gigantidas platifrons
TTTGATTAAAAGGAAGGGATTTGATTGTACATTGATCGCAAATAAAAGAATTGTGTGCATCATTTTGGGTTTTTTCTTTAGAAATTTGGTTGCTAGTGATATTTGTACATTTTATGTGGGTTTTCTGGTCGCAAATAGAGCAGTTGATAGATTTACTACTTTTTATGACGCCCTTTGAACATTTACTACACGGATATTTTGGATTCCGTGTAGATGGATTTGGCCCTGGATGTGGATGGATATCACCACTTTGTAATAGAAAGAATAGAAAAAGAGACCCGGTAGAGGTTTTGGAAAAAGTGTGCTGACCAGAGTTGACAAAAATATTTTTCATTCGTGCATGACGAGTTCCATGATCAAAATGAACTTCGACTGTCAAAAATATGTTTATATCAAAGATTAAAACCTTTCCAAAATCACTTTTTTGGAAAGAATTTAAACCAGAAAAGTCAAAATAATGATGTCTACATATTAAATTTGTAGGGGGAATTGACAATTTGTAATAGTTGTTGATATAACCAGCAATAAAAACATAAAATGCGGAGACCAAAAACACACCTCGTCCATCCGTCATGCTGACCTTGACCTTTGCTTCATGGTATTATGGGTTTTGCTAATCATTGAAGGGCTAAACTGTGAAATCATTGTCCTGTGTTCTTTGGTAGCTATCTCATTGGCAATCATATCAAATTTCATTATTTTCATATTTGAAGGAAAAAAACACCCTCAAAACTGTCTTTTTGAGAAAGACATTTTCACTCCAAAAAACTCTCAGATTGCAGGCTTTTGCATCTAGATTTTTAACATTTATCGAGGGGGGGCATACCCCCAGACCCCCTTAGCCAACTCGCATCCTGAAGGGTGCTCGCCGCATCTACAGGACTAGTTGGGATTTCTAAGGACTAGTGATTGATATCTTCTACTAGCCCTTTGGGCTAGTAACTACAAAAGTTAATTTCTAACCCTGCCAACGATGCACTCCACGCGATCATTAGCCTCTTTCAATGCAGCTGAACCTAAAACTACTGCCATTTCAGAACTTTCCGATAGAATAACTTTTTTGGCTTAACAAAATTGAAGATGCTCATCTTTGGAATGTCAACGTTTAGCTAAAATTTAACACCCGTAAATCTTTAATGAAAGAAACTCAGCTAAAACAACTCACGTACGAAGACATTTTGAACACCAAAAAAATTGCTAAGCGCATATATACTAATAATTAAATGACTATTGACTATAGACAATAGACATATGTACATGTACCGTTAACGATCTGCCGACCATTAATTAGAAGATAAACCTTCCCCTGCGTTATAGCTATGAGAAAATACTTGCCGTAGAATGACATTGTAGCGGAATTTATTTTGGCGATTTTTGTTTGACCGCTAAATTAAGCGAAAATTAACACCCCGCGAAAATAACCCGCTATACGGTATTAGAGGAACTCCACAAATGAGATCATAGTACCCGAGAGGCCCAACCTCAGCTGGAATTGGAATTCTGCAAGTTCTACAAACGGGTGAAATCGATAGCCCTATATTTGCTTAAAAAAAGAACAAAACAAAAAACAATAAGAGCTACAACTCCGCGTGTAACTATATTTAAGAAACAAATGAAATAATGTTTAAATTTAAATCTATATTTTAACATATGCATTTTCAGAGTTTTTTTTTTTTTTTTGAAGTATCTATAAAATACTTATATTAATATTGTTATCAAATAATATTACACTATTTAACTTTTGTGTTTCCTTGTACTTAGGAGTGGCCGTTGTGGACGTGATCATATGGTGGTTGCAGTTACAACTACCTATGCAATCAATACTTATCACCACCAACGGTGTGTGTTCGAATCCCGCTTGGGGTGTACTCGATACAACATTATGTGTGAAAGTTTGTCATTGACTTTCGGTGGTTTTCTGTGGGTACTCCGGTTTCCTCCTCCAATAAAATTGACCGCCACGATATAACTGATATATTGTTGAAAGTGGGGTTAAGCACCATAAACCTATACCAAACCTTGTATGTGGGATTTGTTGGTCATTTACTGTTATTCATTCTTTGTTGATCATTAAATTTGTTAGGAGGTGTTAGTAGGGTACGGGCAATGTTGCTTAAATCCTTTCCTTGTGACTTTCATAAAGGCTTCCATGGATTTTAGGATCCCTCTTTCTGAGTTTGATTGTTTTCTACATTTGTTACGTTAGGAGTTGTATGGTTTCTTTAATCCAATTGACTATTGTCCAATATAAGGTGTGGATTCCGACAAGGTAGAAGCACTTTCGATCATCTTGTCCATTTTGAAACATTTATTCTAAACGCTTTTGCCATTTTAGCATTAAACAACAATAATATTATATATTTCTTCAGTGTGATATTTTTTTTTCATTTTATTCATAAATTTTATTTCTATGACAACATTGAACAATAGCAGATTACGTAAATACATTTTATATTTGTAGACTGATGACACAAAATGCAGTTTCTTATAACAGCAATAGTTGCTGTGATTCTACTTGTCGGTGTGGCATCATCATGTCCTAGTGCCTGTGGTTGTACTTACACTTCAGATGGAGTTCATGTTGACTGTTCCAGTAGAAGGCTGGGTAGTATTCCAACAAATTTACCTAATAACACTTATAACTTGTAAGTTTGTAACTACAGCAAGATCATGATGTATGTGTAATATTTATTATATTGAATGTATGAAAACTGAAGATACCAACGGGGTAATTAATCAAGCCGCAAATCAAAGGACAGACAACGGCAACATAAAAAAGAGACAAAGGGACACACAATGAACTACAAAACAAAACATGTAAAACTAAAAATATGGGGTGAATCCAGGTACTCCGGAAGGATTAGCAGTTCTTGCTCCACTAGTGGCACCCGTCGTTTTACTTTTGTTGCAAACCCTGTGATATGTCATGAATGAGGAAAAGACCGGAACATATCCGTGGTCATCTGCAACACAGATATTCCGCAGGTGTCGGCCCAATAGTCCGAAGGCCCAATAGTCCGAAGGTCCGATAGTCTGAAATCCCAATAGTTACAATGTCATTGTATAATGTATCTAGATTAAGAACAATTGACGCACACTACTTAAATTCCTCGACAAAGCAAACTAACTGTTTTAGTTCTTGTTAAACATAAAAGTACAGTGTAACAGATGAAGATTGAGTGCAGTCATTTATTAAACCCGATTTGAAATTCATATTTGTAAATACCGTATATATTAATTAGAATGGATTGTTTATTTTGTCTTAACAAGCCTAGAAATACATATGATTGAAACAACTCAAAATAATACAATGGTATGTTATATGTATTGTTTAAAATAAAAGAGAAAGCTACAGACTTTGTAATGCATATTTGGAACGAGAACGAAATTCACTAATATATAAATATTATATAGAAATACAGACTTTATGTATGTTCACCTGACAGTTCTCTATCGAGAGAGTGTCAATATCTGCCACCGTTGAAGGCACTAGGTAAGGACTGGTTGAGATCCCCACTCTTAAGCCATATATATTTATGATCAGGGTGACTAGGCAAATTAAATGCCTTATAGCTCATGCCCCAGGAGGTCTTACCCCACACCCTACCTGAAGTGAACTTTTTAATAGTTGAGATCCCCACACCTAAGCCATATATATTTATGATCAGCGTGACTAGGCAAATTAAATACCTTATAGCTCAGGCCTCAGGGGTCATACCCCATCCCTACCTGAGGTGAACTTTTTAATGGTTGAGATCCCCTCCCCAAATCATATATATTTATGATCGGGGCGAATAGATAAATTAATTTCCCCAAGAGTTGAGGCCCGAGGTCACCCCCTTCCCCTACCGGAAGTGTTTTTCATAGCCGAGTATAAAACAAGACCAAATGATTTTGACTTGCAACTCGTTTTAGTTAGTAATGTCCGAAGGGACAAGTAAAAAAAAATGTTAATGTAGAGGCCTGTGGGAAGCACATATAGGCTATGGAATGTTCTGTATTATGTTTCTTCACAGAGCAGAATGCAAGGTGAGCGACACAGGCTCAGCTCAGTGCTGAGCCTCGAGTTTTATCAACTTTTCAAATTTGTTTATGTCGTCCTTTATTTCAAAAACTATAAGAAATAGATGTTAAGTTTAAACTGCAAACATGTTCACCATGTCAAGATCTACATACCCTGCAATTTTGAAGTTATTGCCCTTTTTCATCAATTTTTTAAAATACTGTTCGTCCTTTATTTCAAAAACTATAAGAGATAAATGTTAAGTTTAAACTGCAAAAATGTTCAGGATCAAGATCTACAAAAAAGTTCCACAGTTGAAAATGTCAGACAACTGCGTCAAGAGTTATCCCTTTTGAAATGCATTTTTTTTTACTTTCACTGCTTTTGGTTACTCAAATAATCAAAGGAAAGCAACTCTATTACAAAATGTGAAGTAGCAAAAGCTAAATTTTGAGAATCATTGACATTTATATTTTTTTACAGCAATGTTGATAACTTACATTAAATGGGGAACCCCTGCAAAAATATTTTTGGAGAGGGGGTCTGCGATGGCGAGGACTACATTTGTAATTTTTTACCGAAGTTATCAAGTTTTATTGACATGTTATACCCAGATGAGCTATACAGGCTGCTTGGAGCCTCTAGTTTTGTATATTTTTCATTTCATCTATCAAATCATGAACGTTCGAAGACTTACTAAATACTTATTTTATTTAATATATTATGTTGAAATAAAACTACACATAGTATCAAAGATTTAAACTTATTTTGATTGTATTTGTGTATTGTTTTTATTACAGGTATTTGCAACACAATAACATTACATCAATCAAGTCAGGCACGTTCAACAACTTGATTAACCTTAAAGAGTTGTAAGTATTGATCTTATTTTATTCCTCTCTGTAACTTGCAGTGCAAGCACTATGTATAAGTTATTTAGGCTAAGAACAGTTTACACAAAATATTCAAATTTCACAACAAAATAAAAGAACTATTTGAATTCTAATCAAACATAAAAGTACAGTGTAACAGCTAAATATTACAGGCATTCATTGAAACCGATATTCAACTTTCAAGCCTCTTTTGTAGATAGCTACATTAATTATAGGGCTTGTGTAAGACAGAACAGAAAGCTACATATTTCAGAAAGTATAAACATAAGGAATTTGTTAACTATTTATAGAAATTTAAACTCCAATGAAATATCAGTGATAGAGGACAACAATTTCAACAATCTACCAAAATTAAGAAATCTGTGAGTATCATTTAGTGTGATTTGTACAAAAATATCACCCTGATATGCAAATATATGTCATAGGTAATGTTGTTGTTTTTCTTACATAAAACAAGTTGCTGGAACATGTGCCCTCCAAACTCAACAAATAGGCTACTGATAAGGAACTCCAGTGTAGTGATGACTCCATTTTCTGTGTAGCAGCTTTGAATTTTTCTAAGCTGAGAAACAGCTTAAAACATAAAATGAAGAATAAAAACCCCGAAATTAGCGGTAAAAGTCGGTTGTTGTTATTTCTTAATGATGATGGAAAACATGGATGTTGGGTGTCAATTTTATTAATCTACTGAAGTTACAAAGATTTTTTCTCATATTGAGAAACAGCTTAAAACATAAAATGAAGATTTAAAAACCCCTGAATTAGGGGTAAATGTCGGATGTGGTTATTTCTTAATGATGATGGAAAACATGGATGTTGGGTGTTAATTTTATTAATGTACTGAAGTTACAAAGATTTTTTCTCATATTGAGAAACAGCTTAAAACATAAAATGAAGATTTAAAAACCCATAAATTAGGGGTAAAAGTCGGATAAGGTTATTTCCTAATGATGATGGAAAACATGGATGTTGGGTGTCAATTTTATTTATGTAAAATTATCGATTTTGCCCCCATTTCTACGAATTGCGATTATATACTGGAGCTGTTCTAACGGTGTTATTTTTTTATATTTTTCATTTCATCTATCAAATCATGAACGTTCGAAGACTTACTAAATACTTATTTTATTTAATATACTATGTTGAAATAAAACTACACATAGTATCAAAGATTTAAACTTATTTTTATTGTATTTGTGTATTGTTTTTATTACAGGTTTTTGCATGAAAATAAAATTACATCAATCAAATCAGACACGTTCAACAACTTGACGAAACTTTATTGGTTGTAAGTATTCATCTTATTTTATTCCTTTCTGTAACTTGCAATGCATGTATTATGTATAAGTTATTTAGGCTAAGAACAGTTTACACAACATATTAAAATTCCACAACAAAATAAAAATAACTATTTGAATTCTAATCAAACATACAAGTACAGTGTAACAGCTAACGATTACAGGCATTGATTGAAACCGATATTCAACTTTCAAGCCCACTTTTGTAGATAGTTACATTAATTATAGGGCTTGCTTAAGACAGAACAGAAAGCAAAATATTTCAGAAAGTATAAACATAAGGAATTTGTTGACTATTTATAGAAAGTTATACTGCAATGAAATATCAGTGATAGAGGACAACAATTTCAACAATCTACCAACATTAAGATATCTGTGAGTATCATTTAGTGTGATTTGTACAAAAATATCACCCTCATAGGCAAATATATGTCATAGGTAATGTTGTTGTTTTTCTTACATAAAACAAGTTGCTGGAACATGTGCCCTCCGAACTCAACAAATAGGCTACTGATAAGGAACTCCAATGTAGTGATGACTCCATTTTCTGTGTAGCAGCTTTGGATTTTTCTAAGCTGAGAAATAACTTAAAACATAAAATGAAGATTAAAAACCCCGAAATTAAAGGTAAAAGTCGGTTGTTGTTATTTCTTAATGATGATGGAAAACATGGATGTTGGGTGTCAATTTTATTAATCTACTGAAGTTACAAACATTTTTTCTCATATTGAGGAACAGCTTAAAACATAAAATGAAGATTTAAAAACCCATAAATTAAGGGTAAAAGTCGGATAAGGTTATTTCCTAATGATGATGGAAAACATGGATGTTGGGGGTCAATTTTATTTATGTAATGTTTATCGATTTTGCCCCCATTTCTACGAATTGCGATTGTATACTGGAGCTGTTCTAACGCTGTTTTTTTTATATTTTTCATTTCATCCATCAAATCATGAACGTTCGAAGACTTACTAAATACTTATTTTATTTAATATACTATGTTGAAATAAAACTACACATAGTATCAAAGATTAAAACTTATTTTGATTGTAGTTGTGTATTGTTTTTATTACAAATTTTTGCATCAAAATAAAATTATTCCTTTTGATCCATTAATAAACATGGCCACCACAGGCAATTATTGCTTCAAATTGGTTGATTTATAAAAATATTTTTCTCTGAAACTGCTTTGCCAAATGAACCGAAATTTGGTGGGAACCACCTATGGAAGGTTCTATATTAAGTTTCCTCAAAGCAGAATGAAAGGTAAGCGACACAGGCTCAGCCCACCGAGCCTCTAGTTGTTCATTATCAACTGTTAACTGTTCTTTGGGACATTGTCATTATTTATTTAAGCTAAGGATTACCTGTCGGCATCATTTGTCTTCAACTGACGATGTGAAATTCTGCTACATAAGTATCAAATTGATAGTATGCATGTGCGTTTATATCATTCTCGCATTTGTCAATAAACAAGCCTTTTGGTGATAGCGATATCCAAATATGGACATTGAAGGTGAAGGAGTGGAGCTTAGCAAGACGGAAAACCGCGATAAATCATATATTACAATCGACGTATTCAAAATAATAATATATTCACAAACTAGATAGTCGATAAATATATATGTTTATCTTACTGTCACAAAACGAACAAGGAATAAGTGCATTAGATCTGCAGAAACACATTTCTCCGTGGGGGATTCACCTACGTTTCGATGGATGCAACGTCATGACGTAAACTATTACAAAGGGGAACAAATCGTATGAAGCAAAGCGACGTCAAACAGTCTTAGCCCACTCGAGCGGAGAAATCCACCGACCTGTCGCAAGTCACTGACAAACTTTGTACACTCCGCCCTGATCGAGATTCGAACTCACAACATCAGTGTGATAGGCATTCAGTACATTGTTAATATTGTTAAAATAATCAAACATTATCCAATATTGATTGATTGATGTTTGGTAGCTTAGCATTCCCGTGACAAATATGATGGCCGTCCTGCTCAAATAAAATTCATGACTAATTTATGATGCTGGGCGACAAATCGTTTAGAAAGTGTGTTTGTGTTTTTGCAGCTGCATTTACAAGATGAAAATTTAATTGAGAGTTCATGTACATACGCATTAGGTTTATCGATTTTGACTCCATTTCTACGAATTGCGATTATATACTGGAGCTGTTCTAATGGTTTTCTTTTGTATATTTTTCATTTCATCCATAAACTCATGAAAATTCGAAGACTTACTAAATACTTATTGTATTTAATATATTATGTTGAAATACAATTACACATAGTATCAAAGATTTAAACTTATTTTGATTGTAGTTGTCCATTGTTTTTATTACAGGGATTTGCATAAAAACAAAATTACATCAATCAAATCAGACACGTTCAACAACTTGACGAACCTTTTTCGGTTGTAAGTATTCATCGTATTTTATTCCTTTCTGTAACTTGCAATGCATGTATTATGTATAAGTTATTTAGGTTAAGAACAGTTTACACAAAATATTAAAATTCCACAACAAAATAAAAATAACTATTTGAATTATAATCAAACATACAAGTACAGTGTAACAGCTAAAGATTACAGGCATTGATTGAAACCGATATTCAACTTTCAAGCCCACTTTGTAGATAGCTACATTAATTATAGGGCTTGTATAAGACAGAACAGAAAGCAACATATTTCAGAAAGTATAAACATGAGGAATTTGTTAACTATTTATAGAGATTTAGACAACAATAGCATATCAGTGATAGAGGACAACAATTTCAACAATCTACCAAAATTAAGAAATCTGTGAGTATCAATTAGTGTGATTTGTACAAAAATATCACCCATGATATGCAATTATATGTCATAGGTAATGTTGTTGTTTTTCTTTTTTTCTTGCATAAAACAAGTTGCTGAAAAATGTGCCCTCCGAACTCAACAAATATGTTACTGATAAGGAACTCCATTTTCTGTGTAGCAGCTTTGAATTTTTTTCAAGCTGAGAAAGAGCTTAAAACATAAAATGAAGAATAAAAACCCCTAAATTAGTAGTGATGATTAGCTAAAATTTATACTTTGTCATAACTAGTGTTTTAATAAGTAGGATTACCACAGTTTATTTAAATGAAAAGTTCTTTGATTAGAACCCAACCATCCACTGTTAATGATGCTGAATCTAGCAAGATAGCAATGATGCTCATATCTAAGTTTATTTATAATCAATTTATGCTGTTGGATGATGATTATTTTAGCCAAATGCGTGTGCGTCTTGTTACATCCAGTTCTAACACAATCAAAATCAAATTACACCGCAAACTATAAATTTGTTACGTTTCTTACAATTTTAACATTAATTGCATTGTAAATGATATCTTGAAACGCATTTATGCATTTTCAAGAAGAATGGTTTGTAAACTGTAGAAGCCAATTTGTTGGACAGATGGAATTTTCATGAATAAAAACGAGAAGTAAGACTTCCCAGAAGATCTTTAGAGTATTTCAGTATCCACATTGGATTGAAGCAACTATATGAATATACTTTGTTACAGTATGATTGTTTGTACAGTCAATTCTATCACAATCAAAATCAAATTAGAGTGCATGTGTATATGTAGAGGTAACGACTTTGCCCCAGTGTCTACGATTTTACCGTTATATATATCAGCTGTTCTGAGGATGTGGTGTATTTAGATATTCATTTTATCAATCGAATCAGAAACGTTCGAAGACTAACTACATACTTAATATACTTGTTTTCAATATATTCTGAATCGCGTCGGTAGTGTAATGGTTAGCATGCTCGTCTTGAGTGTGCTAGATCATGGATCAAACCAAGGTTGGTATTTGCTGCTTCTCCACAAAGCACGCAGCATTAAGAAGAAACAGCAAAGACTGATTGACTCTAAATCAGGATAATGTGTCCGAGTTGGGGACATGCTTATCCGCAGACTGTTGTTTCAGTAAGCTAGCACTATACAAATCCAATTAAGCGTGTTGGTCTAGCACCTTATCTAAATCTCATTGAAATTTGACTTGTTGTCGCCATGATATAGCTGAACAAATGCTGAATTGGCGCTAAGCAACAACAAAATGAAAGAACGTTTTTAAGACTCTAATGAAACATACACATACAGTGTAACAGAACAACATTTAGGACATTCATTAATTGAAACCGATTCGAAGCTTATTTTGTAAATTGCTACATTAATTAGAATAGGTTGTTTATTTTTCTTAACAAGAATATAAATACATTTTATTGAAACAACTCAAAATTACGCAATATTTAGTTATATGCATTGCTTAAGACAGAACAGAAAGCCACATATTAAATAAGTGTAAACTAAATGCATTTGTTAACTATTTATAGCGAGTTACAGACCAATGACATATCAGTGACAGAGGAGAATGCTTTCAACACTCTACCCACATTATGCCAATATAATTATGTTATAGTTAATGTGTAAAAATAAAACATTGATATTCATATAGTCGGGCTTTATTTTTGAAATAATAGGTGTTTCAAACAAATATAAAGAGAGACGATGGCATTTACTATCATTTAAATATTAGATAATACACAAAGTCTTTAGAAGACACAATAGGGAAATAAAATATTACAAAACTGAATTCGTCCTCTTTGTTATAGGTAGGTAGTTCACCATTGGTGTCAAATTTGAGGTAAATGACATACATACCCACGTGATTATTCAAAAGATATTCCATTCATATATATGTGGAGAAGACGATGTAAAAAAAAAAATTACCGTCCGTCGTGGTCGCATGGTAGTTGGATTTACAACTACTAGTGCACTCAGTGTTTATCACAACTAAAGTTCGAACCCTGTTCATGGGGAAGTATACTCGATACAACATTATGTGATAAAGTTTGTAAGTGAATTGCGACATATCGCCGATTTTCTCCGGGTACCTCGGTTTCCTCCACCAATAATCCTGACCGTCATGATACCATCAAAGCAACCAACCAGCCAACTAAGCAAAATTAATACAGTGGACTATTTCAGAAAATCCAACCCTTCCGAAGATTCTTAGATTTCTTTTGCAGTCGGCCATGGCTTATAACACAATATTACTGCTTTCTAATGTGAAACTATATTTCAGACGCATGGGAAACAACCCTATATCATTTGTTGGTGAAAATACATTCGAGAATCTATCACATCTGACATCACTGTAAGTTGTATAGTACGTAGCATTGTAGTAATGTGCATCGACACGAAATTTAACATATATATTCAACCTTATGATGATACCGGTTGTGTGATACCTGCATCAGCGTTGCATTGGCTTTTTCTAATTTGAATAATTTTTCACTTCAATATGAAGATTTCCGATTGCTTCACATGAGTATAAATTCTCATTCCTTTTCAACCCACCACTTTTTACTGAAGTTCATCTACAAAGCCTGTAGTGTGAGAGGACATGTATATGTGTCTTATAGGTATCGATTTTACCTCTACATTTATATACAATCTTTACACACCTGTCACACATTCGAACATATTTGATATCAGTTAGTTATAAACAGAGATATTTTTTTGATTTCTAGTGTATTTGATATGTCTTGTCGTTGTTGTGATAACATCCCATTCTGGATATGGCTTACAGGAAACCATACGTTTTCAACAAATGTAACCTGTAATGACCATGATGGAAAACAACTGTCTGACTTACTATATCACCAGGTTTGCATTAGTGAGTATTTGTGTACTTTAGGTTTTGAAAGCATTATCAAATTTATCGCATATACATTAAAAATATCGACCTGTTTTTCTATGAAGAATAATTTGAAGATGCCAAGGAAGAAATCAGAAGCCGTAATTCGCAGGACAAACAACACAATGGCCAAATGATAAAGGACAAACAACACAATGGCCAAATGATAAAGGAAAAACAACAATCCACAAAACAGTACACATAAAACTGAAGATCGAGCAACACGAACAGCACTAAAACCTGAAGGTCAGCTCATGTGCTCCGAAAAAGTAACAGGTTCTCCACCACATGTGGCACTTATCATGGTACTCTTGTTACAAATCCAGCGATAAGTCATCAATGAAGACAGGAAATTGAAAATGGCATGTCCTCATTCATAAAGCCACAGTTATCTACCCAAGTCAACTACCATTCAATATATTGTCATATATACACGGATACATATATTGGAGAGAGTACATAAGTCGGAAATTTTACCTATGATTCATACTACGAATTTTGAAATGCATAGATATTCCAAATCATATCAGAAAATTTTAATGTTGTCTAACTTACAACCTAGCAATGTTACTGGTTGCTTTAGTGAGTATTTATGCACTTTAGGTTTTGAAAAAGTTATCAAATTTATCACATATACACAAACATATCGACCTGTTTTTCAATGAGGCAAAGTTTGATGATACCATTAATATGAACAAAAGAAACACTTTCTTCAAGCAAATAGCCAGGTTTATCAATGAACATAGCATAGGTCAGATAATAATAGCAGGAAATTATAATGATATTTTATCAAAAATAGATACAAAAAATTATATCAATCAACGAAATTTGATAAATCTGTCCATAACCGGAAATCAACGATAAAATAACACAAACTTATTGATATATGGAGACATAAAAACAATATTAAAACACCTTTTAACTGGACCTGGCAAGATAAATCTGAGGCAACAAGAATTTGTTACTTTCTTGTCTCGACTGAAATCTTAATGAAGTCTTAATCGTGTGACATAAGACCTCTTGTGTTGAAATTTACCGACCATAGCAGTATGCCCGTGAAACTGAAGCTTTTCAAACGTAATCAGGGAAATGAATATTGGAAACTAAACACAAGTATTCTAGAAAAGCAAGAATACTATAAATCCATTGAAAAATTAATCACTAAATATCAACATAAATTCAAAGAACAAAACAACTTAGAAATTATGTTGGATAACTTCAAACTAGAAGAGAGGGATAAAACAATTGATCATTGCTAAAAATGGTCAAAAAGTAAAAATAAAATGAAATTAAACAACTGTAAAATGAATTAAAATATTTTGAAGAACTAAGTAATACTAGTACATATAAGGAAGATACATCATAAAAGCAACAACTAGAAATAGAAATTAAAAAACTAGATATACAAAAACAAAGGAACACATCAGATCTAGAGTAAAATGGATCGAAAAAGGAGAAAAAAAATAATTCATCATTTTTCTTGGGGCTCGAAAAAACAAGACAAAGAAAAAAGGTTATAAATGAATTATGTGACGAAACTGATACGCAGGTGTGTTAAGGCTGTTTCTAAGATTGCGAGGAATAAAAAAAAAGGGGGGGGGGTCATGTATGTAATACAAATTAATGAGTAAAACATAACAATAGTTGATGCATATTGCAACCAGTTATTTATACATGTTCGAAAGTGAAAATGTTTCAACTTTGTGCGAGTCAACGTGTATTTCTGTTAATAAAATGGTTGTCGCACGTGACTATAATCAGTGCCTTAACTAATTTCGAAAAGTTCTAGAATTTAGAGTGAAAGTTGAATTAAAAGCTGGATATTTTCTGGAAGATTATTTGTTTTTGCTTAAGAAAAGTGCTACGAGAGTTACTATTTAGTCAACAATGGAGAATAAGGCAAGATAAAACGCGGAAAATTGACGATTCCAGTTGGTCGATGGTGTAAAATTGTAAATCGTCGTCTGCTGTCAAGTTTTTCCTTGATCTCGTAGCAAAATCATATATTTTTATTTTCTGCTCTTTGTGAATATATATTTAACTCTGAATTTATTGACACGTATATTCTAGAACTTTCACGTAGAAGTGTACGTACTCAATCATTTAATCAATTTCGAAAACAATAAAACACTCAAGTGATCCGGCAAATCGATAAAGGGAGATAATAATAACCCTATCGGCGGAAAATATGAAAACAGTAGCTTTATAAGTAAGGTACATTTGTCGTCGATTCGATAATTAATCAATTGGTTATTTCATATGCATGTATATCAAAAAGATTTTTGTGAAATGATTGTTTATAAATTAATTGTAAAATTGTGTAATTATCGATGTCAACTTCTATATTCCCTATCACTATCAGCATCACACAATCTTGTAACTGTCCTGGTCCTGCGATTCATATACTTGAGCAAATTATTGATTATCCAAGCATTAGAGATATAAAACATAATTATGTTTTTGCATGCATTGGGTGTATCAGTAGATGTTCATTTTTGACAACTGACTCTGTTAAAAAAAAGTTGTTAGATTATATTTTGATCTGAAATACTTTTGATAAAAATGGCAAAAACTGATACATTTGCAAACATAGAGAATATCTGAGTGTGAATGGTGTAATGATAGACTTGTTTCTTTTGTTCCTTTCACATCTTTTCTTTACAAAATAAAATGTGACTTTTTTGTAATGGCCTACAGATGAAGTGGAAAAAAACAGATAACACTCCTAACCCTCAAATCTATTTTGTATTCCTCTAAATTTGCATATCTAGAACTTGAACCATATGAAACTGATGGAATATTTAAATTTATTGAATCTGTTTAATTAAATAAAAATGAATCTTGGGTTATATACTTTTGTATATATGTTTTGTGAATCTGGAGAAAATCTACTTAGGGCCGTCTTAGCAGCATTATATAAAAATTTCTTTGATCAAAATGTGATATTGTAGCACAACTAGATCACCCACCTTTAATTAAAAATTGGATTTAAATTACAATGTACATAATAGTTTCATTTCAGTATTTGATTTTATGGTTTTATGTATATTTTTGTATTAACTGTATGGGCCATTAATTTTGTAAGTTAGTAAAAAGACACACTGGATTTAGAAAATAATTAACTTGTGTCAGATTAGTTTTCGCCCATTGTTTATTTGATCAAATCTTTTATGTGTAAATTAATATTGACCCAAAGCAGAAGTTTAAATGTTTATGAAATTGAAGTCATCCTCCCCAGTCACTTGACAGGTTTTTTTTTGGAAAAACAACCTCTGAAAAGTATGCTAATCTCTGATAATACATAAATACTTTTTGGTTGTCAATTATTATACATTGGGAATTGGTCCTACACAAGTATTCAGAATTGACAAGTTGCCTTTCGAAGCCAAGGTGTTATGGAGATTGTATATCCATCACTTGTAAAGAAAACAAATGTAAATTCTAAAAAATAAACAGGACCCCAACCTATCAAGATATATTTTGTATAAAGATTCAAACAGTTTTAATGGTTTTCGTCATTATAGTCATTACATTGATTATTTCTATATAGTATAAATTATATTCCACAACTTGCAAAACAAAGAGGGGGTGGGGGGGGTTTCTGATTAACCTGTGCCTGTGGCAAAAATATATACTGCATTATCAAACATCTCGATCTTTACAAGACAAATCACGAAAATGTCGGTATTAACATGATATAGTTCTAGGCGTAAGTATTTTATTTTGATTCTCCTGGTGCTTTCTTGAAGTTCGGTACGTACGACTCCCTCTCCCCTTTTTTGTGCTTCAGGACATTGTCATTATTAATTTAAAACTAAGATTTACCTCTAATTATCATTTGTCTTCAACTGACGATGGGTACATTTTCCTTTTATTTGTAAAATTCTGCTACATAAGTATCATATTGATGGTAAACATGTGCGTGTAACATTCTCGTACAATTTGGAAACAAACAAGCTTTTTGACGATGGCGATGGCGATTTCCAAATATGGACATAGAAGGGGTGGAGCTTAGCATGACTGACAAGTGCAAAAAATCATATATTACAATCGACGTATTCAAAATAATGATACATTCACAATCTGGATAGTCAATAGATATATTTGTTAATCTTACTGTCACAAAGCGAACAAAGAATAAATAAGTGCATTAGATCTGCAGAGGCATATTTTTCCTTCGGACAGTTCACCCATGAAGTGTACGTTTCCATGGATGCAACGTCAATATCTCGTATGCCCCCCTCGCACAACTGTTACACCCCTGATTATCCGTGCATGGAGTTCATCAGAGCATTTATCCTTCTCATGGGGATATTATCCCACTCTTCCAAAAAGGCAGCCCTTAATTGGTCGAGAGTAGCGGGATCATTCCGACGCCCCCTTGCTCTTCTGTCCATTTCGTCCCATAGATGTTCGATTGGGGACAAATCTGGACTGTCCGGAGGCCAATCGAGTGGGTTAATGTTATGATTAGAGAAACAATCTTGACAAACTCTGGTTACATGGGGCCGGGTGTTATCCTGCTGGAAAATTGGGTGATGCTGTTACACAAATGGAACTGCAACAGGCTGGAGGATTTCATCCCTATATCTTACGCCTGTTAAATTACCGGCTATCGCAACCAAATGCGACTTTAACCCGTGAGATATCCTCTCATACCATAAGCGAGCCACCCCTAAACCTATCCCTCTCAAGAACGCAAGCGTCGGCGAAGCGTTCCCCACGACATCGGTATACACGACGTCGACCGTCCGTACGAAAAAGAGTGTACCGCGACTCATTTGTGAAAAAGACCCGTCTCCATTGCCTCATTGGAAATTGTCTGGGACCATGTGCCACCAACCAAGCCATACGACGTGTGCACGAGTGAGACCAAAACCAATCTAAGGTCGACGAGCTCGCAGACCAAACGCGCGCAATCGTGTTCTCACAGTTTTTGGGTAAATGTGGTTAAGGCGGTTGCAGTGGCAGTGACATGGCGATTACGCAGGTGGGCAAGACGAATAGCCCTGTATTGACGTAGCGTCGTGACCCGCGGACGTCCCCAACCCTTCCAGTATCTCTCAGAAGACGGACCAGATGCTCTATGGTGGAAACATTCATACCAAATTGCAAAACAAGTTGCTGTTGCCTTTGACCTTGCATTAGCAATGCAATAGCCTGACCCCTCTGAACTTCCGTCAGCCTTGGCATGATTACAATAGATTCAAATTAACCTTGAATAGTGGAAAGCGATGTGCATACCTCAAGAGTATAAAGTGGTATGACACGATGTGTTGACGAACTTGTTATCATTATTGTGCACGTGTTATTTGCTTTTTATCACTTGCTCTATGTCACATGATACCTTTCACGGTTGAATAACTTTAGACACCGATTTTAGTGCACACTGACCAACCACTCGTCTGCTCAGATTTCGTAATTTTACGCCACGCAGTTAAAAAATAGGAACATAGTATGTTACCTGTGTTTCTTTTTCCCTTCAGTATATATATAAATCAACAAATCTAGATAATGAAAAGCTGAAAAAATATATTGAATATATAAAAGTTCAGAATTAATTAAGTAATAATGAAAGGGAGAAATAACTTAAGAAGAATGTACAAATGCTACTTTTAAAATGAAATTAAACAAAGCTCCAGGACTCGATGGTTTAAGCGTTGCATTCTATTGAAAATTTTTGAATAACTAGAAAAAAATTCTTATTACAATAGTATCTAATTTTAATTATGAGAGGGGACATTTATCAAATTCACAAAAAATTGGGGCCATGTCTTTAATCATAGAAAAAAGATCCATTATCTCCAGATAATTATCGTCCAATCACTCTTCTGAATACAGATACAAAATTATTAGCGTATACAATAGCCCAAAGACTTAAAGAAGTGTTACCATCCATAATTTACTCGGATCAAAAGAGATATTCAAAAAATTGATACATAGGTTTCAATATACAACAAATTCAAGATGTAATAGATCATGCAGACAATTTTAGCATAGGAGGAGCCATTTTATTTCTAGATTTTGCAAAAGCATTTGACGCTTTAGAATGGTCTTTCAAGACTGAATGTCTTAAAAAATTGGCTTTAAAAGTGCATTTATAAGATGTATTCGTACAATGTATACAGATATAAAGGGATGCATTCTTAATAATGACGGGGAAGGGGTTCTGCCCCTTTTAGGGTTTTTCGAAGAACAAGACAGGGATATCCGGCTTCAGTTTTAATCTTTGTTTTAGCAGTAGAAGTCATGGCCTTTAAAATAAGAGAAACTAAGCAAATAAGGGCAATATAAATCAAACTAAATAGTACAACAGGCAACTTAAACATCTGTCAACTGGCTGACGACATATTATTTATAAAGTCAAAACATGAAATAACCATAGCTATGGATATAATTGAAGAATTTGGCAACCTTTCAGCCCTTAAATTAAAAAAAAATAAAACCGAAGGAATGTGGCTTGGAAGATTAAAACATACTAAAGACAAATACGAAAACATTTCTCTTACAAATGAACCTATTAAAAGCTTAGGAGTATAGTTTGGATACAAAAAGGCTCAATGTGATAAATTAAATTATGAAAACAGCAAATTAATAAATATAAAGCCATAATAAAAAAAAATGGAACAAGAGAAGCATCTCATTAATAGGAAGGATAACAGTGTTCAAATCACTAATACCGCCCAACAAAACATTTAAACATTTATAGGTTCCGGCACCTTAATACCATAAGAATAAATCCAAAACTTAAAAAATAGTGTATATGAATTCTTATGGAAAGAAGGGAAAGTTCCAGTTATGCGATAAGTTTTATCTAATAACTAATTAAAAGGAGGGTTAAAATGTCCGACATAGATACTTATAGCTACTTATATGAAAGTCTTGATGGATATAAACATCATTGGAAGATTATATCACAAAAGTGCTTTGAGAATATAGGAGAAAACTTTCTTATATTTAATATGAATTTAGATAGCTTTACATCTTTGGAAAATGAATTAACTAAAAATATTCAAGCCTTTTATAAAGAATTATTGAACACATGGAGGGGGGAGGGGAGATAAAAGTCCACAACATTTTAGAGAAATACGAAAACAAATAATATGGGGAAATAAGTATATAAAATATAAAGGTAAGTGTTTAGTAAGAATTGATTGGATAAAAAGTGGAATTATTTATATGAATGACATTTTAGATGAATTTGGTCGTATTTCAGAATATAAAATTATAGCCAAGTTAAGAAACAAACAAAACTGAATATCTGAATTGAATATTAAAAAAAAAGCAATCCGAAAAAAGTGGAAAGATATTCTGATAACACAAGATTCAATAAAAACTCGAGTAATTCCAAAAAAGTATGTCAAGATAGCTAAAAATCAGATCCAAAATCCACAAATAAAAAACAAAGAGAATACATACATTGACAAACTTTATTTTTCACTTTTAATTATTTGGAGTTAAATAAATTAAAAATCTTTAAATGGAAACTTATTCACTTTATATTATCATGCAAAAATTGCTAAAACAATGGAGAATAGTAAATGATAGTGACTTGTGTATAAAGAAAATGAAAATTACACCTTTACTTTGATTGTAAATTTAACAAAGCATATTGGCAAGAGGTGCAAAAAATGACAACAAATCTGTATATAGGAGATTATGTTTTTAACCTGGAAACTCTTGTTTTTTTGCTACAAAATATATGACCAGGCATATTTTGATATTTATCTGTTTATAACCTTAATATTTTTTTCTATATATAAACCATAATATATTTCAAATAAAAAACAAAAGAAAGTAGATATATTTTAATTTTTTTAAGCATGAGGTAAATAATGTGTTCGATGCAAATATTTTTAGACAGGTCAATACTGGTAATTTCAGAATCCGGATACTGTCAATGCAAAAAGCATGTGAAATCACCATCTATTATATGTGTATTAAATGGCATAATTACAATATATACAGTATATTATCTTTAAAAAGTGTACTAACAATATTTATTTTGAAATAAGGTTGATATTTAGTGATTAACAACATGGAATACTAGATAAACCTAGTGAATTGTTAACAGCAATTTAGTACAATACAATTATTTATGTTAAAAAAGATACCAAAGGGGTAATCAGAAGCTGTAAATCGTAGGACAGACAACACAATGGGCAACAGAAAAAAGGCAAAAAGACAAACAACGATCTATAAAACATTTCACAGAAAACAAAAGATCGAGCAACACGAACACGACTTAAAACCGGGCGTGAACTCAGGTGCCCCGGCAGGGTCAGCCGGTTCGGCTCCACATGTGGCACCCGTCGTGTTAGAAACAGAAACCCGGTGTTATGTCATGTATGATGAACGATAAATGAAAATTATCTATCCCCCATTCATGAAACAACATTTATCTTCATCAAAATACTACCCTTTCATATATTTTCATATATACATAGATAAATGTAATGGACAGGGTACATTATTGGGACATTTTTACTATGATTCATGCCAATAATTTTGAAATGCATAAAGGTTCAAAATCATATCTGAAATATGTGAGGTATATAGGGAATATTGTAAACAAACTGATTAGATTCAGAGGTTATATTACGCTACACCCCCCTTTAATATCTGACATAGCTCTATTAGATGTCATGTCCAGATGAACTCATGGTCAACCAATGAAAACGACGCTGGCTAAGTCGTAACAGTACCTTTCGCGCTTTTATATTATTGTACCACAAAGGTATATATGGTTTTTTGCTGAAAAGTATTCTGGATATCACCTTTAATCGGGATCTCTCAGATGTGAAGGAGGTACTGTAAAAATGACTTCAGGAATGTTTTCATAAACACATGGTTTTCTATGAAATATATAGGGGAAAATTGAAAATGGTGAACAATTATGTCCATTTATTTTAATCTGATCATTTTTGTTACAAACATTTAGTAAACTACAAGATAACACATTAACATTACTAATAAAGGATAAGTAAACGTCAGTATTATTTAGTCATGGACCTAACCCAGTTTTTCTGGTACCCGCAGTGGAAAATCGGAAGTACCGAATCTGGGCCCTTTTTGTCAGTCGCGGTCACGAAATACAACAAAAAGAAACGCAAAAATAAACCACTTGATAATAAATGAAAAATACATTTAAATGTCACTTGTAAACATCAGAGCCAAGGAGGTTTTATTCAGAATAACCAAATTTTTACAATTGTGTAATCCTTGCTAGCTAAGACAATACACCTATAACTTTTATGTGGTCTATTTACCATAAAACAAACGAGTAACATGTTAATCAGCAATATAGTTTTGCAGCTAGCGGCAATGTAACCCAATTTCGACATCGAGTGCTGCGTTTGGAGGGGCTACTGATATTTTTAAAGTAAAGAAACCATTTTTGTCAGGAAAAAGGGATACGATCGTGCCACTCGTGCGCCCTCTCCTTTATATAAGCCAAGAGCTAAAACGCGAGTATATCTCCGTTTTGAAGCTGAACAGGTACCTCTTTTTTTGGTATACATTGATAATATTTACGGCCTACATTTGAAAGGATAGACACAAATTTTAAGTCAGAATTGAAAATAATTTGAAATTTTTTCACACGGTTTCATACCAAAACGCGTCATGGACATGGCACGGCAATAACTGTTTGTTGTTTCACATTTGCTAAGAAGACAGACCCATAAGCACTATGAAACAACGGAATAATATCCTAGAACCAGTGACGTCTTAACGCATTGGCACGTTGGGACAGTTGCATGGGACCCCACGAGCATAGGAGCCCATGCTATAAGCTATGCATGTTGTGTTGAACATATTTTGTTATGTTTCAACACTGATTCTCTTGGAAGTACCAATACAATAAACAATTTTAACGTGCATTCACCTTTTTATTCCTGTGAGTGGTTGTGTAGGTAGGTACCACAGTGCACTGCTTTGCAAGGGTTTATAGTGCTGTTAAGACGGCCCTGCTTAGAACATATTCACAAACGGTATTTATTCTTTCGTTTTAGTATATTTTTACAAGAGAAATTTTTGAATCAGTATACTTAACCTTTTATCGTTAGCTTTATTAACAGTAAATTTACTAATGTTCACCAACCCAGGAATAACATACAATAAAAGGCCGTTGGCCACTGGTCCCCCGACACGAAGGTTATATCGTAAGACTAAATTTTGAAACTGCTGTAAACTAGAGGGTCAGGTGAGCCTGTATCACTCATAATTCTGAAAGGGGACCATCCAAGGACCATTTTGAAGTAAAAAAAGGGGAGTAACTCTGGTAAGATTTGTCGAAAAATGATCGCTATCGCACTTGACCTAGATATGCATGAGATACGCTTACATACCAAACCTAGTTTCAATCTGAATATTTGTTCCCAAGTGATTATCTGAAAAACAAATATTTAGCAATTTTGAGGTATAAAAAGGGGCACAACTCTAGTAAAAATTGTCGAAAAATTGTCATTATCGAACTTGAGTTAGATATTCAAAAGATACACTTACATGCCACACCTAGCTTCAATTTGAGTTTTCATTCACAAGTTATCATCTGGAAACCAATTCGGGACACACAAACAAAGTATAAAAAGGGATGTAACTCTGGTAAGATTTGTCGAAAAATGATCGCAATCGAACTTGACCTAGATATTAATGAGATACACTTACATACCAAATATAGTTTCAATCTGACTATTTGTTCCCAAGTTATCATCTGGAAACCAAATATTTAGCAATTTTGAGGTATAAAAAGGGGCACAACACTAGTAAATATAGTCGAAAAATTTTCATTATCGAACTTGACCTAGATATTCGTAAGATACACTTACATACTAAACCTAGCTTCAATCTGACTTTTCATTCACAAGTTATCATCTGGAAACCAAAAAGCACACGGATGGACGGACGGACGGACGATACACATTTCTATAGTCCCCTTCGACGAAGCGTCGGGGGACAAAAAGGACACAAATCACCTCATGAGAGGACATTTTTAAAGATAAATCAGCATGATTGATATTTCCCGCAGTTTTAAACAGGTTAGATTTCGCATAAACGACCTGAGAACATTGAGAACTATTGCGATTTTCTATCAAGGTACTGAAATCACTATCTAAAAAAGTGTAAAACTCAATAAAAGTTTTGTACCTTTGCATTTCACCTTTAAAACATAGCCTTCGTGTAAAAATGTTTCCGTTTTCATTAAAAACAAAACAACATTATTACAAATACGTACAAATCAAACAAAGAAATGTAAATGGCATATGATAGGGCCAATGAAATATCGAATCCAAAAAAGGATATATAAATTGCACAACTATCTTTTATCTAGACTTTCCCTTTCTTATCACTAAGATGATAGTATGATCCCATGGTAGCAGGGGTTTCGTGGTTCCGTGTATTATATTTAAGTCAATCTGCGACGTCATGTCTTTAATGCACTCGTCACGGTACTATAAAATCCTGATATATATTACACTATTTTGACGCTAATGATGTTTTATATAAATTTATATATTTATTTATATCTATATAAATTGACGTCCCTTGTAAGCGAATGTCAACATTTTCAACTGCATCTTTGTCCAACGATACATATCTGGTTACTATGGTTACAAGTGTAATATATCATGTGATGGATGTTTATCAGAAACATGTGATAGTGAGTATGGTATCTGTTCAGATACTTCTGGATGTAAACCTGGATGGCAACATAGGCAACTGAAGTGTGATTTAGGTATTTTAATGAAAACATAAATTTTCTATCAGAAAGTAAGAGATAAATGCATAATTTGTAATAACGCGTACACTACATTGCACTACACTACACTGCACTACACTATACTACACTACACTATACTACACTACATTACACTACACTACTCTACACTACACTGCACTACACTACACTATACTACACTACTCTACACTGCACTACACTACACTACACTACACTACACTACACTATACTACACTACACTATACTACACTACACTACACTACTCTACACTACACTACACTACACTACACTACACTACACTACACTACACTGCACTACACTATACTACACTACACTATACTACACTACACTACACTACTCTACACTACACTGCACTACACTACACTATACTACACTACTCTACACTACACTACACTACACTACACTACACTACACTACACTACACTACACTGCAGTACACTACACTACACTACACTACACTGCACTACACTACACTACACTACACTACCCTACCCTACACTACACTACACTACACTACACTACACTACACTACACTACACTACACTACACTGCACTACACTACACTACACTACACTACTCTACACTGCACTACACTACACTACACTACACTACACTACACTACACTACACTACACTACACTACACTACACTGCACTACACTACTCTACACTACACTATACTACACTACACTACACTACACTACTCTACACTACACTACACTACACTGCACTACACTACACTACACTACACTATTCTACATTAAACTACAGAAAGTAAGAGATAAATTCATAATTTGTCATAACGCGTACACTACATTACACTACATAACTCTACACTACACTACACTACACTAAACTACTCTACACTAAACTACAATATACTACTTCTAATTATGTGTGACATTCAGGAAGCATGTAAAGGGAACTAGTTTTGTAATCACAAGACCAGAAAAGCTAGTGATTCAGTTATCAGTGGTTACTATGGTATTTGGAAATGTGAGTGATGTATTCAGATATATTACACACACTGGGTTATGCTTAAAAATCCTGTCTGACGTTTATGCTACATATGTAAGCTTGTTTTCTATACTACACTGTCCTATCCACAATAAAGCAATTGTCAGTAAACAAGGTAAGAGTGTTGGGTCCATAATGTAAACAACGCAAGTTGGATAGATCCATGATGTAAACAACGAAAGCTTAATGGCTCCATACTGTAAACAACGTGGGTTTGATGAGTCTATAGTGTAAACAACGTAAGTTTAATGAATCCATACTGTAAACAACGAATCATGATGGATCCAAGATATAAACAACGTCAGCTTAATGGATCCATACTGTAAGCAACGTAGTGTTGCTGGGTCTATAGTGTAAACAACGTAAGTTTAATGAGTTCATACTGTAAACAACTAATATTGATGCATCCATGATGTAACCAACGTCAGCTTAATGGCTCCATATTGTAAACAAAGTATGTATGATTAGTCCATACTGTAAGCAACGTAGGTGTAATTGAACATACTGGAAACAGCGTAAGTTTGATGTGTACATCATCTAGACAACATGCGTTTGGTGAATCCATATACAAAGCAATGCAAGTGTGATCGGTCCATGCTGTAATAAACGTACGTTTGATGGGTTCATATTGTAAACAGCGTAAGTTAAATGTATCCATGATGTACACAATATAAGTCTGATGGGTCCATTCCGTAAAAAAACATAAGTTTGATGGATCCATACTGTAAAGAACATAAGTTTGATGGGTTCATTCCATAAGCTAGATAAGTTTAATGAGTCCATGTTGTAAACAGAGTTAGCTTAGTGTATCCATTCTGTAAACAACATAAAATTGATAGGTCCATACTGTGAAAAACGTAAGTTTCTTGGATTCATACCGTAAACAACGTCAGTTTGATGGGTTCATACCGTAAGCAGCGAAAGTTTGATTGTCAATACTGTAAACAACGACAGCTTAATGGTCAATACTGTAAACAACGTAAGTTTTATGGTCAATACTGTAAACAACGTATCATTGATAGTCAATACTGTAGACAACGTAAGCTTGATAGTCAAACTGTAAACGGCGTAAGTTTGATGGTCAATACTGTAAACAACGAAAGTTTTATGGTCAATACTAAAAGCAACGTAAGTTGGATGGTCAATGCTGTAATCAATGTAAGCTTGATGGTCAATACTATAAACAAAGTAAAATTGATGTGTCAATACTGTAAACAGCGAAAGATTTATGGTCAATACTGTAAACAATGTAAGCTTGATGGTCAATATTGTCAACAAAGTAAAATTGATGTCTCAATACTGTAAACAACGTCAGTTCGATTGTCAATACTGTTAACAACGTAAGTGTGATTGTCAATACTGTAAGTAACGACAGTTTGATGGTCAATACTGTAAACAACGCAAGCGTTGTTATCAATACTGTAAACAACATAAATGTGATGGTCAATACCGTAAACATCGGAAGTTGGATGACCAATACTGTAAACAACGAAAGATTGATGACCAATACTGTCAACAACGTAAGTTTGATAGGTCTATTGCGTGAACAACATATGTTTGATGTGTCAATTATGTAAACAACATAAACTTGACGATCGATACTGTAAACAACGTAAGTTTGATAGTCAAACCTGTAAGCAACGTCAGTTTGATGGTCAATACTGTAAAACACGAAAGTTTGACGGTTGATACTGTAAACAACGAAAGTTTGATGTTTAATACTGTAAACAAGAGAGATTTGATAGCCACTTGTTGAGATCTGTGCTAATTGCAGAAAAGACACCACCATTGTCAATTTCACATCACTAACTCAAACCGTTTAAATAGTCAGATTTATATGACGTAGCTTCCGAAATTATGAAAAGAAAGTTTAAGCAATTCCACCCATATCAATACAACTACAACCATTTGAAACAGATCACGGCATATGACGTTGGGATTCAAGGTCCTGGCTCAGGGCACACACAAGATGTGACCGTGTTAAACCGGTTAACGTGATCTCAACCACAACCTTCTGATAATCTGATATCTAACTAAAACACTTATATAAACAAACAATAAAATACTTCCATTGACATGTTGATTGTGTTCAAGTGTTTCTGTAGAGCATAATTCTGTTAATTAGTGGTCGTACCACCGCGGAGTCCAAGGTTTAATTTTTTTTTTTTATTTTATTAAAAGATTGCAGTAAAGGACACTTTGGTAAAAACTGTAATGATACATGTGATGGATGTATATCTGAATTATGTAACAGTTCTGATGGAGTATGTGATATTCAAGGCTTATGCAAAGCAGGATGGTACGGTGTTAAATGTGACAAAGGTACATGTATAATATTATATAAATACAGGTGAAAAAGTGGGAAATGTATTAATAAATTTAAAAAAGAACAAAGGTAAAAGAAAACACCAGGTCAAGTATGCAATAAGAAAATCGACACTCCAACTACACATATATATTATTACTCACTCCTATGATCTAGACACTGCAATGATATCGAAGGAGTTCATCTAATTTTATGGGCTGATACTCTTCACTTACTGGACTAATACATTCTTGTAAATGTTTAGTTGCACATGGCATATGTAATTACACAGCTAGTGCCATGGAATAAAAAAAAACGTAATAGCAACGATCCATAAAACAGTGTATGCATATTTATATTGATGATTAAATTGTCAAGCTTCTCTAATTTCAACCCTTGCTGAAATGTAACACTTTTGTTTGTCTGATGGAAAGATATTGGGTAGAGGCAAAGTCTTGTATGCCTTGTTGTAATTGGTATATATATACCAGTGTGATACAATATCATGTGATTAAGCTCAGTGACTTGCGGCAGGTCTGTGGTTTTCTCCGGGTACTCCAGCTTCCTCCACCAATAAAACTGACAACAACGATGTGACTGAAACATTGTTGAAAGTGGCGTTAAACACCATAACACTAACACTATAATAGTGTCAACTTCCATTATTATTTTTTATTTTTTTGTTCAGAATGTATCACAGGTAGATATGGTTTCAATTGGGAATGCCACTGTCATACATGTGTCAACATGATGTGTAACACACAGGACGGACATTGTACATACGGTTGTATTGATGGGTTTAAAGGCGACGGTTGTCATTCATTAGGTATACATATATTTACCAATATCAACACCAAGAACAGTAACATTGATATGCTTTAACAGTTTTCAATTAAAGTAGTGCCATGAAGACTGTAGGAAAACGTTTGAAGATATCAAAGGAGACATCAGAAGCCGTATATCGAATAAGCACCAACAATGCCATGCCCAAAAAAAGAAGAAGACAGACAATGATCAACTAATCATTAAACAGAAAACTAAAGATTGAGCATTGCTAACAGCCTGTGTGAACATCGAAAGGACAAGCAGTTCCTGCTACACTAGTGGTTGCTCTTGTTGGGAGATTGATCTGTAAGCATTTGAGTCACTGGAATTCCGTATTCATTGGTCAATTCCTAATGACAATCATGAAATATTGGATAGCTGCAAGTGTCATCATACATGATTCAAGATTTCAGAAAATATTTCCAAATAAATGCGTATATATTATGGTTTCATTTTATCTGGCAAAAAAGAAAGCTTCCATGGTGTAATGGTTATAGTTCTCACATCGATATAAACTTAGTTTAACCCTGCAACGTTTTATCGACGTGTCACTACAAGGCCAGGGCATTTACTGCTTATGTATTTGTGTGATAGGGGTAACAATTTTTCATCTTTCTACGATTTCAAGTCGGATATTGGAACTGTTCCAACGAAGTGTTGTTGTTTTTTGATTGTCATTCATGCTGTTTGTCCTCCTAATATTGTTGTTATATCATGGCGGTCCGCGTTAATTCGGGATGTAATTATAATTATTTCATCTTATTTTTCTTCCCAAGTTTGCTATCTGATTTCACTAACTGTACTACACATGTATTTCTTCTTACAGCCGCCACAAAGTCAGATGGTAATTATGCTGCAGTATATACAGGAGTGGGAGCCTCCATTGCCACAGCTTTAGTAGCTGTTATTATTGTTCTTGTTACACTGAGGTAATTTGAGAGCTACTTTATGATTTTACTTTTCTACAGATGTTCAACATCTAATTAGAAGAGGATATATTCTCTCTCTCTCTCTCTCTCTCTCTCTCTCTCTCTCTCTCTCTAGAAGTCTAGAAGATTGTGCAACGATACCAATAAAGATGTTACAAAAAATATATTGACAACATTTATATAGTGGGGCATTTCTAATCCAACACACCAAGGATCCAGTCAAATGTGTCGAATTGTTCAGCATGTCTGAATACTCAGGTTTTATTTCAGTTAACACAAATATGTTGGACCATCAATTTTTGTCGGATGTCATAGGATGTCGGAAAACTGAGGTATCTGATTGTACAAGTTCCATTGTAACAATAAGCAGCTTTGTAAGCTGCATTTTAAAATTTGCTCTCTATAGTTTACAATATGTTATAATTATTGTGAAGATACACATAAAAAAATATTCCATTTATATCCTAGGCATATGTTGGGTCAAGTGGAAAGCTTGATGAACACCATCGAATCTAATTATATTTTTTTCAGATTATCAGTTCTTGGTAATGCAAGTTTATGACCTGGTGCACAAATAACATGGAGTAGGAACTGCTTATCCTTTCGGAGCACCTGAGTTCATCCCTGGTTTGTAGTGGGGTTCGCGTTCTTCGATCTTTTGTTTAATATATATGTTTTGTAGATTGTTATTTGTTCTTTTGTACTTTTTCTTTTGATCATTGCGTTGTGTGTTCTTTATCGAATTACGGATTCCGATTACCCCTTCTTCCAACAATGTCCATAACCACCACACAAAAAATTTGAACATATTAAAAGGGGAAATAAGAATATACCAAAGGGGTAATGAAAATATACAAAATGGATAATCAAAAAATACAAAAGAGCAATCAGGAAATATCGTAGGAGCAATCAGAAGATACCATATGGGTAATAAGAAGATACCAGAGGAGTGATCTGAAGATACCAACAATGTGATCAGAATATAGCAAAGGGGTACTCAGAAAAAGGGGTAACTAGTAGACATATAGGGGGCTGTCAGAGAGTACAACAGGGGAAATAAGAAGATATCAAAGGGGTTATCAGAATATCACAAAAGGGTTATCAGAAGATGCAAAAGCATAAGTTAGACGATACTAAAATGCAATCAGGAAATATCGAAGGAGCAATCAGACGATACCATATGGGTAATAAGAAGATACCAGAGGAGTGATCTGAAGAACAAAATTAATGGTCAGAAAATCTATGCGAAAAGATTGGGCAAGCTATATCCATCAAAGAGAAATGGTCAGCCTTCAAAAAGGTTACAAAAAGGAAAACAGAGAATCTTATTCTGCCACTAGAAGACGATACAAATAAAATAAGATTTGAGGAGACAGATAAGTCAATTATACTAGAAAACACATTGTTTGGAGGCCATCATTTAAAAGAAGAACAATTCGACACTCAATTTTGTGATGATATTATGGAAGAATACATCAAAATTTGTAATGAGAAAGAGAAGCAAGAGATGGAAGACCCTAGATGTAATGAATATATCACAATGGAAGAATTAGAGGGTGCAATTTACAAACTAAAAAAAGAATCTGCACCAGTACCAGATTTTTTCTTCAATTAATTTTTCATCAATGGAGGAGTAGAAATCAAAAGAAAACTATTGAACATTATTAATCAATCGTGGGAGAAAGGAATATTACCTATGGATTGGGGAAGAGCCAATGTAGAATTCCTCAAGAAACTCAACAAAACAAATTATAATCTGCCCTCTTCTTACAGACCAATCAGTCTAATCAGTGTAGTTGGAAAGATGATACAAAGGATTATAACATATAGACTAGAAGCCTTTGTAGAAAAATTTCACATACTTGATGCAGAACAAGAGGGACTAAGATATTTCAGATTAACGATTAATGCGCTCTTATCACGCACTCGGACATTTTTAATGGCTTTAACATGTCAAAATCAAAAACTGCCATATTTATTGACTTTGAAAAGGTATTCAATAGCGTGTGGTAAAACTATCTAGAAGTGGAGTTAGACGGAACATGTGGAATTGGATAAATGCATTCTTTAACCATCGAGAGGGGAGATGTATAGTGAATGATCACACAGGAGTATGGTTCCAGACTAGTATTGGCCTTCCACAAAGATCAGCTATCTCTCCTATCCTCTTTAACATTTTCATCAAAGATATATTCAATAAAATTACAGCAGACCACTGTAAATTTGAAGATGATGCTACTATCTGGCAGACAGATGAAAACAGAATGTTAATGGAATCCAAACTACAAGAAGATCTGAATCAAATAAAAACATGGAGCAGTCAATGGGGAATGAAACTCAGCAGTGAGCAAACCGAATAATGCATTTTTTTCTAGAGATAAGAAAGATAAAGAAGTCATCAATCTAAAACTAGGAAACCATCAGCTAAAATACAGCAAAACCCCCAAAATACTGGGCTTGATTCTTGATGAGCTGTTGAACTTCAACAACCACATGGAATATATCATAAAAAGAGCCAAAAGATCACTAGGTATCAACAGAGAGATAAAATGTATTGCGAAAATCCCAACAAATGTTCTGATCCAAATTTATGACAGTATGGTCTGCTCAATCTTCAAATACGCTACCAGTATATGGCAAATTGGAAATACAAATAGTTTAAAAAAACTAAACGAAGTACAGAGAAAAAGACTGGCATTGTGTCTGGACATCTCAATCAAGTTTAGAGCATTAGAAGTAGTAATCAGCACTTTACCAGTAGATTTGAGAAGAGAATAAATGGCAATTAGGCAATTAGGCAAGATCAATTCATATACGAATAACATCCCAATTAAAAGAAAGTTAGAAGTATGGAAATAAATAGAAGAACCAGAAAGACATATATCACCACTAGGAAAAATGTACCAGCAAGCAGAAGATATGAAAACAACAGCAAATATCGATGTTAACTGCATAGAACCACAATATGAATATCAGGGTCTAGTATCAACCATCCATCCACCAGACTACTGGAGAAACCTTGGCAGTTCAAAATCAAGGACAAAACATCAAGAAGAAGCAAGGAAAAGAATTATTCTTGATTTGCTAAATAATCAGCCATTCAATTCAGCAGCCGCATTTACATACTGCTCGTGTTCAGGCAATCCTGGACCCTGTGGATCTGGTGCAATTATTTTCCACAAAGAAGAAGAAATAGAACTCAAAAGAGCAGTTTCTAACAGAGGCTCCATTCTTCTTCCAGAAATAATTGCAATAAAGATTGTACTTGACTACTTCATCAACTTCAAGGTCCATGAACTACACAACATCACCATATTTTCGGACAGTCAATCAGCTCTTAGTATGCTTACTTTGAATTGGAAAAGTGAAAATTACTTCCAGTCAATAAATGAAATTGAAAGTCAAATGAATTATCTCAAAGAACAAGTAGTAATCAGTTTCAATTGGACACAAGGCCATGCTAGTATCAGAGGAAACGAAATTGCAGACCAACTTGCAAAAGAAGCTGAAACATTGGAATTAAATACACAGGATTTCACAAGACAAGATATATCAGAAAAGTTGCAAGGGATGCAGTTTAAAAAAAATGGCAAGTAAGATGGGAGAGCAACAGCATTGGGAGGCACTACTATGGATTTCACAAAGTAGTAACAGACAAAGTGAAAAAAGATTTGAAAACAAGAGACTGTACACTGTTATTAACAGTCTAAGAACAGGATACTCCAAGTTAAATGCTTACCAATTCCACCTAAACCAATATCTTACAAACGACAAATGCGAACACTGTCACCAACGGGAAGATGACGAACATTATTTGCTAAATTGCAGAAAATACGAAAATGAACGAGAAAGATTCATCCAGTAATACTATTTCATCAAAGGAAACAATAAACTGGATTGGATACACTACTTGAAGTGAACTCGTCAGATATGGAAAATATCCTTCCAGCTCTGGCGGATTTCATTAAGGAGACCGATAGATTTTAAGATCAGAATCGCTTTATTTATTTTATTTTATTTTATTTCATTTTATTTTATTCTTTCCCGTCATTAATTCTTTTCTTTTTATTTTTCTACCTTATTATTTTCTAGCGCCACCTACAAATTAACATTAGTGTAAATACATCGGAGATAATTATGTACATGCGCGATGAAGATACAGCACATTTGTTATTGCACAGTCATTACGACAAAGATTGAAGATTGAAGGTAGTGAGATCAGACGATATCAAAGGGGTAATCAGAAAAAAAGCAAGGTGGTAATTATAAGACATCAAAGAGGGTACAAAAGGGGAAATTAAAAAATATCGAAGGAGTAATGATGAAATATCAAAAGGAAACGAAAGCCGTAAATCAAAGGAGAGACAATTCAATGTATAAAAGTTTGCAGATGTCAAAGGGGAAATCGATCATGGTAAAGCAAACCGAGTACATACAATTCAATTGCCTAAAGAAAAGAAAACAAACAAGGATCTGCAAAGCACTACACAAAAAGCAAAGTGTTGGGCAACAGAAAACCCTGGTATGAACTCAAACAATCCTATGTCACATGTTAAACTCTAAAACAAAGCAAAGTGAAATGACAAAAACTTATTGTGATATAACGTGCGGCTTGTTACTGACACAAACATTGTGAAGGAGATATTAGAATTAAAACAAAACATTAGAGTTTATTTTTATCTTAGATATAGAAGAGAGAAAAAACAACGAAAGAGAAGCACACCGAGAGAGTATGTCAATAGTAATTTCTCTGACGATTATGCAAACAGTGGTAAGCTTATTTTGGACCCAAACGGATTTCATGTAGTCTGGCTCTGGCTTGTTATGCTGTATAATTGTAGACTACACAGTAAAGTTGAGGATCAATACGTTTAAAGTTTCCTTTGTTACATGTCTAACTGAAATTCCTGTCTTGAAAGTTGGTTCATTCCTGTCTTCCAAATTTGTTGGATTACAGTAATATTGTGGTTATATGCCATAATACCCTTTTAGGGTAAAGTGTCCATAATAAATTTAAAGACAGAGTAAACATATGATGACGGTAATTGTAAGATTACTTCACCAGTATATTATTTGAAAACATCTGGGAAATAATTTCTATACAACAAATAATATAAAAACAATAAATATGACCAGATATAGCGTTCATCGGCAAAAGTAAAGAGCACCACTAGTCAACTGCTGTATAGAGTCTAGGGTTCGTTTCACACTTATTTTAAGGTATGAGTTATGCTCATTCTTGAACACCCTATAGTGACTGAAATGTAGATCATCAATAAAAGTAATTTGCCATTATTTTAATTTGTGCAACTGTGGATAGTAATCGCTCGTGTTCATTTATAGCAACGACACTTCTTACTATAATATGTTCCTTTATTTTGATTTCTGACTCAGTGAAATGTTGTTGATCTATGTCATTCTAATAACTGGATAGAAATACTGTACAGTAGTCTCACTATAAGCTATTATTTCACGTTAGTGTGTACCTAAGTGAAATGCTGGATAGTAGTATAGTGTGTTCATTTACAGCCATAATCTTTCTAACTAATTCATCTCATATCACTTACCATTAATATCCTTTCTTACAACATGATTTTGAATGACGTTTGTTGTAAGTCACCAAGAAAGTTGATCACATAATGTTGTATCGAGTCCACCTCGCATGGGCGAGAATCGAACTCACAACGTCAGTGGTAATAGACACTGATTACAAAGGTAGTTTTACTAGTACTATGCAGTCACTAACACGACGGTCCCTGGTAATTTTAATGATGACGACCTTCTTTGGTTAAATGTTGAGTGAATTAAGTAATGTGGTATTTGGATAAATTCAGCAATTTAATTCAAATATAAAGTTCATAATTGCGTATTTAAGAAATAAAATAGGCTACTCTAAAAGAACAACATAACTTGTTAATCCAAAGATCGCTAATTATGTACAAACATTCCATTTCTATCTTTTATAATATAGGATTGATTGACTGATAATCAACGCCAATGTTAGCAGTATGTCAGGTATATCGTGACGTGTTTATCATATAAACTACACCGGGTTGGTAACTAGAGTAACATGACTGGTACCACTGATGTAGAAATAACTTCTCACACTACCAGAGCACATGAGTTCACCCTCTAGTTTTAGAGGGGTTGGAGTTGCTTTATATTTCGTTTTTTGAATAGGGTTTGTAGATAGTTGTTTATCCAATTGTCAATTTTCTTCTGGCCATTGTGTTGGCTTTCCATATTCTTCTCCTTCCAAATAGATAAGATAGATGTTTATAATTATACCACAGCAACTTCTAATATCTACCAACTTTATCGTTGTAGAGGTTGACAATACAGAACTAAAGTATGTAGCAACCATACCTGAAGTCGAGGAACAACATTATGAATCAATATAGACTTCTAGAGCATTGCGTTATGCTTAGTACAATAAATCTGTTTACCAGGAAATGGATATTGATCTTTCTTTGGTGTGTGTGTGTGTGTGTGTGCGTGTGCGTGTGCGTGTGCGTGTGTGTGTGAAACTTCTTTTAGATTATGACAAAATGTATGTAACATAAGACACAGATAATTATATTTGGCTCTAAAAAAGCGAACACTTGAATGTTTGCGCGAAATTTGAATAGACATGTATTCCTACCTTAATTATTTCCCCCGATAATTCATTGACACTTTGTTATATCGAATGCCTAATATTGTGTAGTAACATAAAATATTGTATTATTTGTCACATACATAAATGTTATTTTGCATGGATAACCTGGTCAAGTAAGTCTCGACTCAATTGTACTTAGATGTCGGCCATTATTTTGATTTTAGTACAACTGCTGTAAATGGGTAGTACATGTCGTTATCAGGGTATTGAACGTCATTTCTTGATTCTTTTGAATCGAAGACATCATAAACGAGTCTTACATTGCTATAAAAGGCGCGTAATTGATCAGTTATGGTATAACTGGACATAAGACAACATCGTCAAAAGCCAACACTTGCTACTTTTAAGCCTATTTTGAGTCTCTTCGACGTTTATGCATAAAGTCTTGAAGGTTAGGTTTTTGAGAGTCTCGAGTTTATCTTTGTAGATTCTACTTTTAGCTTGATAAAAGACTCGCTTAAGTCTAAAAGACTCACCAAGTCTTAACGACCTTTTTCTCTCCATCGGAACTTTATTCGACTTTATCAGAAGTGACAACTTAAACACAATTTATCTAAAAACACATTCCGACTTTGAGATTAGAAAGCACAAGTCAACAGCTACTCTTCATTAGCCCATACTTTCTTTGTCTTGTGATATTGAATATTTTTCATATACCACAGTTTTTAATGCACGTAGGCATGAGTGCATATTTCTGTTGATTTAATTAGGTGAAAGTGTTTGTAAACATGGTAAAGGTGGAGTATGGAAAACTCCTTGATGCCAAATATAGATATGTATCAGTAAATGCTGCAAATTTTGCTATGTTGCAACAATTTCAAGATTATGACCCCCCCCCCTGCCTTTCATTCATAAGTTAAACATACATAACAGTTGTACGAATCTTTTATTCTGTACTCTTACTGTCATACATGTTTGTACCTCTGTTTAGTTGAGCCAAGATTTCAAACTTTATTTTCCAGTAATGTAAGTTTTGTTATGCAGAGCAGGGTTGAGTAGGAACAATCTGGAAATTGTGCATAGGGAATGCAATCACCAATTTACCCAAACAATCCAAGTTAATTAATTCATCCACCTGAGATATATTGTAAAAAACATCAGCAAGTCGATAACAATAACTAAAATAAAACAAAATCTTCAACAATCCCAAACCTTATATTTGATTGTTATAAGGGAAATAACCCCAAATAAATTCCAAACTATGTGTGTGTTTGGGAGGATGGGAGGGGTGGCTGGTGGTGGGTGAGGTAAATGGTAAACTCTGACATTTATTAGGAAAGAAGTGAGTGAATTGAAACTCACCAAATTCAGGGACAATAATTGAATATGATAAAAAAATTGTATTTTTTATTTATTAACTTTTATAAGAAAACAATCTTAATTACTTATAATTTCATTAATCAATATTTAATGTTATTATGATTACCTAACTTACATATTTTAATGTTATTATCAAACATTATAAAACCTGGTTACATACCTTTTTGTTAAAACACAGGCATCTTATACAGTACATATGTTGTAATTGAAGGAAATGCTTTTCAGCTGATATTCATTCAAACTAATCTGGATTAGTGCCTTATTCAGTAATAATTGGTTATCATGACACTCGACAAAGAAAGAATTGGCGAAATTGATTATGCAATACCCACTGTGTAGCATCACCACCGGATATAGGTACCTCGTGAAGTCAGATAAGGTCAAATTATTTCTTATTTTCATTATATTCTACGTTTTGTTGACGAGTAAAGTTTTGTGATATTGATTCCTAATTATGTAGCTACCAAATAAGGCTGATTATGATCCATAATTGGCTTTCTCTCTCTTCAAATCGTCAGAATAGGACCGGATGGTACCTGTTCAAAGAAGCATGTGACGAGTTCAAAGCTGTAAAAACACGTTTATCCTTCAACTATTCATTTGACGTTTCCGTAGAACAAAGTTTTATCATATTTAAGCTTGAACAACACTGTATTTCGAAATAAGCTAGTGTTTTCACAGGGAAATTCGTGTAAATAAAGCGTCATCGCTGTACGGCAAATAGCAAAGTATCTATTCTCCGTACAGTAGACAACTATTCGCCGTACAATTTATCCGTTTGATTTTCATGAATTTCTCCGTGAAAACTATAGGTTTATTTCAAAATCCCGTGTTGTTCAAGCCTAAATATGATAAAACTTTGTTCTAAAAAAACGTCAAATGAATAGTTGAAGGATAAACGTGTTTTTTACAACTTTGAACTCGTCACATGCTTCTTTGAACAGGTACCACCCGGTCCTATTCTGACGATTTGAAGAGTGAGAAAGCCAATTATGGATCATAATCAGCCTTAAATAGTAGCTACATTATTAGGAATCAATATCACAAAACTTTACTTGTCAGCAAAACGTAGAATATAATGAAAATAAGAAGATTTTGACCTTACCTGACTTCACGTTTGTTTTTCCACCTGCTTCGAGGGTATATATATCCGGTGGTGATGCTACACAGTGATACCTGGTCGTTAGTATATGAAAATAATGCATATCGGCTTCGCCTCGAGGCATTCTGTTTCATATGCTATGACCAGGTATTGAATAACCTATGCATAAAATACTTGAATCTCATTTCATTTTTTGTGATAACAAAAATACTGAAAGGACCGATTATCACTCGTACTTTCAAAGAAACCGGGAACAACTCATGTAATTCATACAAAGGCTGTACACTGCACCGAAGTCTGGTTTTCTTTTTCCGAGTTTATCTTAAATATCCCATTCCGGAGAGAATGAATATATAGAGGTGTGTGTAATTTAGTATCCAAAAGTATTAAATATTGTATAAAAACCTCTACGGATTTTGTTAAAGTTCTAGGTTAAATTTAGAACTAAAGATCGTCTTTACTTCACTAGGTATTTATGCATTGATGTGTATTTTCTTTATTGTCATCTATTTGTATAGCACTTGACCAAGGTTATCCATTATTTTGCTTGCTAATATTATTGTTGCTATTTTTTCCTGTACGTTAGAGACTGCTACTGTCATTCTAAACACATTATTAAACGTACAATCCTGCTGAATTATTCATTTTACTTGAAGCCTACGTCGATTTAATTATTCCGCGTCTGTATCCGTTGGAAATATAAAACAGTGTACGCGGAAACAGTCGTGTATTTATAGCCTAACACTCTTCTCCCTTTTCTTAGCAGTTTCTAGAATTTGTTGGTCATTGAAATAAAACTATTATACCAATGTCCTTAACTATTCGCACCGGGACGCTACATTTGGTGCTACAGCAGTGGGATTTTCACTTTCATCTTGGTGGAATAAACCAGTATATACATTTTTTTTAAAATGGCCAGACCTAGACAGATATATTTTCTTGAAACAGAAGAAACATCATGTCCAATAGCAACAGCTGATGCTCAGGGACCACAGCTCCCCGCATCACCAATGGACCAAGAGGGGAAATGATCATAAAAGCAACACCATCGGGAGAGGTCCTGATGCTTGTAACAAAGGAAATTCATAATTCCGGTATTTTTTAGGCGCAATTTCAATGTCCTGCATGTTCAACGACCTCGTCACAACAGACCAGAAGTGTTCCCTCTGATAATGGATTTCAATTAACTCAGATGAGGAGTTTCATGTCAACTCAATATGACCGGTATTGACAGAATCATCTGAAATGATTAAATAAAAATTGAAACATAGAATTGTTTTGGTCAACTTATTAGTTTCAGCTCTTCATTTTGTAGAACTCACCTTTAAGTACTTGTCTTTCAAAGCAGTATAGATAGCTTTACATGTTTCAGGAATTACGTAAGATAATGTCTGCTTCGGTATTATGTACATATATTTAAGATACTGGTAGCTATCTCCTGGGAATATAAAACAAGAGCACCACCCACGGGTGCTGGACGCTCGACTTAACCTAAAACTTAACCAAAAACTTAACGGACCCAGACACTGACGTTGACACCGGAGTGACGACAATAGCTCGACTTTTCTTCTTCGAAAAGTCGAGCTAAATAGGTGTTGTTAGTACTTTATGTTACCACTGTAATGATGTCAGTTGTTCATTGCAAATTTAATGAATAGTAGGTTATTCACAACTACTTCATCTTCCATTGTTGACACCATTTGGCTGAAAAACACGACGTTTTTGATTATTTGTTTATAATCTGATCAGATTAATCTTAGTGTGTGTACAAGAGAGTCTTATAATACAAAAAAAATATAATTCATGTCTTATGATACAATCTTATTGTGGGTACCGGCCTTAAAGTACGGATTTAGTCATTATGTAATAAAAGTTATAATAACTTAAATTCGGGAGAATAAAATAATGTATATCATAATATATTTTTTTACATATGATTTGACTCGGTAGATACATATAAAATAATGTATATCACAATATTCTTTTTACATATTTTCGGTAGATCATCTAATTTCATCATTGTTTTTCTGCGTGTTTTGAATCAAATAAATTAGTGTTAAGTTTGTCGAATTACCTGCATATCTGTACTTAACTAAAAACGTATGTCTGTTAAAATGTGTGCAGAACATTCAAATAATTAAATCTAATGCTGTATTAACATGATACTGCTTTATCATATGTCTAAATAAGCTCAAATTTAAATTACTACTGCATGACAATAATAATAAACATAAAGCAGAAATAATGAAAACATATATTCACTTTCATTTTGATTTGATTGATACCAGTTTAAAGATATCAAAGGTGTAATAATATGCAGTAAGTCGAAGGACGGACAACGCAATGTTCAGCCATTAAAGAACAATGATCAACAAAGTGCTGTAACATTTATTGTTTCATGTCTTTATGCTAATTTTTTAGAGAAATTATGTAATAATAATTCATATCATATTTTATATTGTATGTATATGGATAAGACAATGCTAAGTTTAAAAACTTGTGTCTTATCCTTTTGTCATTATTTAGACAATAAAATATGTTTAAATCAAAATTGCAAAATGCTAAACAGAAAACTAACGATTGGGGAACAGGAGCCTCATTACAAATCGGGGATTAACGTAGGTGCTCCGGAAGGGTAAGCAGTATTGCACCACAGAAGAAAAAATATCCGTAATCATTTGTGACAAAGATATTCCGCAACGAACAATCAAATTACAGGAGAAACCGTTGATTCAAATGAAGCCTAATTGGATTGCAGTGGTCTTTCAAAATTATATCAAGCAACAATGTCCTCCACCCAAGATGGTCGCCGGAACTAGGATATAATTTCTATGATTAATAATTAGCTATTACTGCTTTATTTTAAATCAAAATGAACAAAATTTTGCTCAGCCAATCTATATTGGTTATACAGACAAGGTCTACCCATGGCTACGTGTGTATTTGGTGGTTATTGTTTTATATTAGTTATTCTGCCAAGGTCTACCGATGACTACGTGAGTATTTGGTGGTTATTGTTTATGTTAGTTATACAGACAAGGTCTACCCATGGCTACGTGTGTATTTTGGTGGTTATTGTTTATATTAGTCATACAGACAAGGTGTAACCAAGGCTACGTATGTATTTGGTGGTTATTGTTTATATTGGTTATACAGACAAGGTCTACCAATGGCTACGTGTATATTTGGTGGTTATTTTTCATATTAGTTATATAGACAAGGTCTACCCATGGTTACGTGTGTATTTGGTGGTTATTGGTTATATTAGTAATACAGACAAGGCATACACATGGCTACGTGTGTATTTGGTGGTTATTGTTTATATTAGTTATACAGACAAGGTCTACCCATGGCTACGTGTGTATTTGGTGATTATTATTTATATTGGTTATACAGACAAGGTCTACCAATGGCTACGTGTGTATTTGGTGGTTATTGTTCATATTAATTATACAGACAATGTCTACCCATGGCTACGTGTGTATTTGGTGGTTATAGTTTATTTAATTATACAGACAAGGTCTACCCATGGCTACGTGTGTATTTGGTGGTTATTGTTTATATTAGTCATACATACAAGGTGCAACCATGGCTACGTGTGTATTTGGTGGTTATTATTTATATTCGTTATACAGACAAGGTCTACCAATGGCTACGTGTGTATTTGGTGGTTATTGTTTATATTGGTTATACAGACAAGGTTTTACCAATGGCTACGTGTGTATTTTGTGGTTATTGGTTATATTAGTAATACAGACAAGGCATACACATGGCTACGTGTGTATTTGGTGGTTATTGTTTATATTCGTCATACACACAAGGTCTACCCATGGCTACGTGTGTAATTGGTGGTTATTGTTTTATATTAGTTAAACAGACAGGGTCTACCAATGGCTACGTGTGTATTTGGTGGCTATTGTTTATATTGGTTATACAGACAATGTCTATCCATGGCCACGTGTGTATTTGGTGGTTATTGGTTATATTAGTAATACAGACAAGGTATACACATGGCTACGTATCTATTGGTGGTTATTGTTTATATTAGTTATACAGACAAGGTCTACAAATTGCTACGTGTGTATTTGGTGGTTATTCTTTATATTAGTTATACACACAAGGTCTACCCATGGCTACGTGTGTATTTTGGTGGTTATTGTTTATATTAGTCATACAGACAAGGTGTAACCAAGGCTACGTATGTATTTGGTGGTTATTGTTTATATTGGTTATACAGACAAGGTCTACCAATGGCTACGTGTGTTTTTGGTGGTTATTTTTCATATTATTTATACACACAAGGTCTACCCATGGTTACGTGTGTATTTGGTGGTTATTGTTTATATTAGTTATACAGACAAGGTCTACCCATGGCTACATGTGCAATTGGTGGTTATTGTTTATATTAGTCGTACAGACAAGGTGTAACCATGGCTACGTGTGTATTTGGTGGTTATTGTTTATATTAGTCATACATACAAGGTGCAACCATGGCTACGTGTGTATTTGGTGGTTATTATTTATATTGGTTATACAGACAAGGTCGACCTATGGTTTCGTGTGTAATTGGTGGTTATTGTTTATATTAGTTATACAGACAAGGTCTACACATGGTTACGTGTGTATTTGGTGGTTATTGTCTATATTGGTTATACAGAGAAGGTCTACCCATGACTACGTGTGTATTTGGTGGTTATTGGTTATATTAGTAATACAGAGAAGGTATACACATGGCAACGCATCTA
>MJUT01059369.1:152557-169062 GCA_002080005.1 Gigantidas platifrons
TTATATTAGTAATACAGACAAGGTATACACATGGCTACGTATCTATTGGTGGTTATTGTTTATATTAGTTATACAGACAAGGTCTACCAATTGCTATGTGTGTATTTGGTGGTTATTGTTTATATTAGTTATACAGACAAGGTCTACCCATGGCTACATGTGCAATTGGTGGTTATTGTTTATATTAGTCGTACAGACAAGGTGTAACCATGGCTACGTGTGTATTTGGTGGTTATTGTTTATATTAGTCATACATACAAGGTGCAACCATGGCTACGTGTGTATTTGGTGGTTATTATTTATATTGGTTATACAGACAAGGTCGACCTATGGTTTCGTGTGTAATTGGTGGTTATTGTTTATATTAGTTATACAGACAAGGTCTACACATGGTTACGTGTGTATTTGGTGGTTATTGTCTATATTGGTTATACAGAGAAGGTCTACCCATGACTACGTGTGTATTTGGTGGTTATTGGTTATATTAGTAATACAGAGAAGGTATACACATGGCAACGCATCTATTGGTGGTTATTGTTTATATTAGTTATACAGACAAGGTCTACCAATTGCTACGTGTGTATTTGGTGGTTATTGTTTATATTGGTTATACAGACAAAGTCTACCAATGGCTACGTGTGCAATTGGTGGTTATTGTTTATATTAGTCATACAGACAAGGTGTAACCATGGCTACGTCTACAATTGGTGGTTATTGTTTTACATTAGTTATACAGACAAGGTCGACCCATGTCTACGTGTGCAATTGGTGGTTATTGTTTTACATTAGTCATACAGACAAGGTGTAACCATGGCTACCTATATATTTGGTGGTTAATGTTTATATTGGTTATACAGACAAGGTCTACCCATGTCTACGTGTGTATTTGGTGGTTATTGTTTATATTGGTTATACAGACAATGTCTACCCATGGCTACGTGTGTATTTGGTGGTTATTGTTTATATTAGTTAAACAGACAAGGTCTACACATGGCTACGTGTGTATTTGGTGGATATGGTTTATATTGGTTATACAGACAAGGTCTACCCATATCTACGTGTGTATTTGGTGGTTATTGTTTTATATTAGTTATACAGACAAGGTCTACCCATGCCTACGTGTGTATTTGGTGGTTATTGTTTTATATTAGTTATACAGACAAGGTCGACCCATGGCTACGTGTGTAATTGGTGGTTATTGTTTTATATTAGTTATACAGACAAGGTCTACCAATGGCTACGTATGTATTTGGCGGTTATTGCTTATATTAGTTATACAGAGAAGGTCTACACATGGCTAAGTGTCTATTGGTGGTTATTGTTTATATTAGTTATACAGACAAGTTCTACCAATGGCTACGTGAGTATTTGGTGGTTATTGTTTATATTAGTCATACAGCCAAGGTGTATCCATGGCTACGTATGTATTTGGTGGTTATTGTTTTACATTAGTTATACAGACAAGGTCTACCCATGGCTACATGTATATTTGGTGGTTATTGTTTATATTAGTTATACAGACAAGGTCTACCGGTGTCTACGTGTGTATTTGGTGGTTATTGTATTATATTGGTTATTCAGACAAGGTGTAGCCAAGGATACATGTGTATTTTGTGGTTATTGTTTTATATTAGTTATACAAATAAGGTGTACTCAAGGCTACGTGTGTATTTGTTGGTTATTGTTTTATATTAATCATACAGACAAGATCGACCCATGGCTACGTGTGCAATTGGTGGTTATTGTTTATATTGGTTATACAGACAAGGTGTACCCATAGCTACGTGTGTATTTGGTGGTTATTGTTTGATATTAGTTATACAGACAATGTGTACCCATAGCTACGTGTGCATTTGTTGGTTATTGTTTTATGTTAGTTATACAGACAAGGTCGACCCATGGCTACGTGTGCAATTGGTGGTTATTCTTTTTATATTAGTTATACAGACAAGGTGTAACCATGGCTACGTGTGTATTTGGTGGTTATTGTTTTATATTAGTTATACAGTCAAGGTGTAACCATTGCTACGTGTGTATTTGGTGGTTATTGTTTTTCATTTTACTACATCATATAGTTGTGTAAAATAGATAAGTATGAAACAATACGTTTGTTCTTCTAAATTAATCTATTAAATTATAATCCTAATGTAATTAGTTATTTAGCAAGTTGAATTATTATACCTCACTAACTTCTCATAGGCTTAAATTAAATCACATGACCTGAAACAATTTTAATGTTTTGTGAAAATTAACACAAACGGGAAACAACTAGTTGTTTACCGGGTAACAACCCTATTGTTCCCCGGTAAACAACCCATTGCGTGCCTCAAAAGGGAAACAACTATTTCCGGAAGTGACAGTGTCGTCTGTTTGTCTACAATTTGGTCGGACCAGCAGGATGGCAGTCGCTAACTCTTTTACTTCTACATGTATTTATTTAAATGCCCAATCCTTGGTATGTTGTTCCGTATAATAAAACAGGTATTGCCTTCAATGGATTGGAAACACCAGAATTGTTAACCCTCAAGGGGTTGTTTCCTCGGGCTAAAGCCCTCGAGAAAACAACCCCCTTCAGGTTAGCAATAAACAATTATTGCCTTCAATGGATGTAAACATCCAGAATTGTTAACCTGAAGGGGGTTGTTTTCTCGAGGGATTTAGCTCGAGGGAAACAACCCCTTGAGGGTTAACAATTCTGATGCTTACAATCCATTGAAGGCAATAACTGTTTTATTATACCGAACAACAAACCAAGGATTGGGCATTTAAATAAATACATGTAGAAGTAGAACAGTTAGCTACTGCCATCCTGCTGGTCCGACCAAATTGTAAACAAACAGACGACAATGTCACTTACGGAATGAGATGTTTCCCTTTTGAAGCACGCAATGGGTTGTTTACCGGAGAACAATAGGGTTGTTACCCGGTAAGCAACTAGTTGTTTCCGGTTTGGGTTAATTTTCACAAAACATTAAAATTGTTTCAGGTCATGTGATTTAATTTAAGCCAATGAGAAGTTAGTGAGGTATAATAATTCTAGATGTTTACATCCATTGAAGACAATAATTGTTTAGTGACACACATTAAATAAATAAAATTTTAGAGTTGCTATTTTGGTTAAGATTACATAATAGATCATTGAATATTTCATAAAGCGATTGATTTCTCATCGAAACGGTTTGTAACTACGGAATTAATTTGGCGGATACGATAGGTGAAAAGGTGAAATTAAATTAATTTAAAACAGCTGATAATTGTAAACAAATATTATTGTTTGAAAAGTTCATTAGAATGGGAATAACTTTGTATTTGAAGTGTTGCCAGGCAAGCTCAATTTGTTACAGTAAACTCTACGATTAACGGTGGCAACACTTCAAATATAATACAGTTATTCCTTATTTTCTTGTCTGTAAAAATTAACTCTATGTCAGTGTCAGATTCTTTCTGTAAGCTATCTTTGAAATGTATGTGGTGTTTTTTTTTTAAATTGAGTTGCATAGATTCTTTGTCAAACAATTTGCACTGGTGTTTCCAAATAGTTCAATATGAAATATACAAGTGCTCTTAATCCGCCACAGGATAACTCTTCGTCTGATACAATGATATCGTTGTTATTTCCGTCATATCCGTATGTTCACAACTATCCACCTTTACATTCTATAAATAAATTCAGATTACTACATGGGCATTTCCAGATTGACCTGGATATCATCTCGAGACACCTATATTGGCCTGAGACGAAGTCGAGGGTCAATATGGGTCGAGGGATCATAACCAGGCCAATATGGAAATGCCCATACATTAAACTATTTATTATATACGTCTGAACCGGTTATTTTTCCGGGGTGTGAAAATATGGACTGTTTACTTCCGGTCATATTGGTCATACAAAAATGCCTTTATTTTAACTAAGTATGTAATAATGAATAAGACTAAGTGAGAAATACGACGACAGGATTGATATAATTTGTTATCATTGTCTCTCATATATTACTAAGAGTGGAGGTTAGGAACAATCAAGCTAATTTATTCTTTGTTTGCTTGAAGGTGTTTTACGCCACTTTCAACACTATTTCAGCTATATCGTGGCGATCAGTTTTATTGGTGGAGGAAACCTGAGGACCCAAAGAAAACCACCGACCTGTCGCAAGTCACTGAAACATTTTATCACGTAATGTTATACACCTCGCCCTGATCGAGATTCGAACCCACAACATCAGTGGTGATTAGCATTGATTGCATAGATAATTGTACATCCAACTAGCGCACAATCAGGGCCACTACGGCTCCTTCAAACTCATCTAAGTTCGCCATTTTCTATTGAAGTACCCGTAACAAGCTAGAAAAATGAAGGGTCTTGGTATCGATTTTTTTCTCCGTTTCTACGAATGAAATTGGGAAATGTTCCGAGTGTCTGGGATTATTGTTTTTCATTCTGCTATTGCTAAATGAACTAAATAATAGCCTGTCTAGGTCATATGGTTAATGGCTCCAAAACACTTTAAAAATAATTTTGGCTTTCCAATATTTCTACAATTTTCTATTTTAGTGTTTAGTATATAATTTTCTAAAGATTCTATATTTGTTTTTTTTTTGTACCAGATAATTGTTCATAATATCTTTTTATTTCCTTTAGTAGTTCTGTTTGTTCACACATTATATCTCCAGTTTCATATTTTAATTCATTTATATTTTTTTTTAGCTTGTCTCATTTTTTCTAAACCTAAAAAGTACCAATTGTTTTTTCTCTCCTACTTCCCCCCCCCCATTTCCTAGACCTCACGTATGCCCCTTTCGCTTTATTTTAGTATATTTTGCTAATTTCGTGCTTTAGATCATCAATTTCTTTATCTAGATTTTCATTATCATATTGCAGACCATCTTTTAATTTTTATTTTAATGTTTCATTGAAATTTCCCCAACTATTGGAGTACCAATATCATGTTCTTGAATTTTGTCACTTACTTTTTCAAAGAAAGAATTTCTTGAACTTCTACAATTTGATGCATAAACACAAACCAGAGTAAAATGTATTGTTTATCTCTACATTAATTAACATTAACCTTCCGGCGATGTCATGGTATTTATTAATTATTTCGTAATGGAGCATTTTTTTCATAAAAATGGCAACCCCCTACTTGTTTTAACGTTGCACATTTGTGTGTGATGCAGTCAACTTCTTACAAGTAAACCCGCACACTGGTCGATACCATTATAAAAACTGATAATGTACCCTAGCAATTTACATCTACCGTAAAATATCGACTACACCAGGAAGATGGTTGGGTTCATACGATCATCAAAACGACCGAAGTGGGGAAGAAGTACGTGCATTCGAATCAGAAAACATCGAGGTGATAACTTCTTTATATTCACATATGTGAATAAGAAAACAAATTTATTATTTTTATTCATAAATTTTAAGCTTCTGCATTTCTCAAATGATCACTTATGGATAATGGAGTGAGATTCTTTTTTTTTCTTCTTATCTTTTCTGAAAATTAGTAGTATATAAGGGCAATAACAAATTACTGAACACCGAGTTTTTAATTTATTATTTAATTTCAAGTATACTTCCGTCCTCTTCACCGCCTTTTCATATTAAATACGATAACTGATAGATACACTTATAAACAATAGAAAACTGAAGTTAAATGGGACCGGCTAATATGATACCATCTACACAAGGGCTTGCTTAAGTGTGGATCATTATTATTGTAGTCTTGGTGTTTATCGTTGAGTTGATAAATAAACAAACAATTCTTTCTCAGGGTGTAGGTTTTTTTATTTGTGGTCCGTTATTCAACAATCAACAGCAATAATGATTTCTATGCAATTAGCTTATATCTGACCCTGCAAATACATAAGTTAAAAATAACATAAACAAATGGCACAAAGAAAGATAACTTAAATTGAACATGTCAAAAGAGCTTGTGCTGTGTAAATTAAAAAATATAACCAATTTGACTCAAACGACATAATAGTCTTGTATTTCATTAAATCATGATATACTTATGTTGGAAAATAATGTATGGTGTAGATTATTTACAAGTTTGTCAGTTAAGGACTATATACGCATTGATATGTAAATCTTCAAAATAACATAACATAGATCAGCAAAGCAAATAAAGTAAGCATAAGCATATTAAAAGTAAGCATGAGCATATTAAAAGTAAACATAAGCATATTAAAAGTAAGCATACGCATGTTAAAAGCAATAAGCAAAAGTACAATTAGTAAAATCATAAAAACAACACAATATCTCACCTCACATGAGGTGTAAAGGTCTTTGTATAATTAGGATATAATGTAACTCTGGTAAACTCAGTTGAAAATCTGTGTAGCAAAATTAAAATAATAAGTCATGTGTTTCATGACAAGATAAAGGTTGTCTACATTCAATAGTTTACATTATTAAAAGTAGCAGGTACTAGTTTATGTACTAGTATTTAAAGTCTCTTAAACTTTAACATTGCAATTAATAAAAACAAAATGTTTTTTTTTATATTTTAATTATTTATTTAAACTGGTTTTACCTGTAAACTTTCCAATGCCTAATTTATAATTATTTTATATTCATTTGATATAAAAATTATGTTTGTTTCTCAAAGCATGTAATGCATTTTTTATCTCTTTTGCATTACTCTTGCATTCTGTATATATTAAATAAATCTTGACTGTAAGAAAGGTTAATACAGAAATGTAAAGAAACTGACCTTCATTTAAGATGTGAAGCGAAGATGACAATACTCCATATGACTATCAGACAAGAAATTCAGTCAGTCAGACATGTCCAGCAAGTAAACAATAATGAAGTCTATAACAATAGAATTAATGAAAGTTTCCCTTCTAAAGGTCACATGACCAAACTGACCATTACGAAATGAAAGTGTGAAGGACAAAATAGTATGGAACATTCATTGAACATAATCACTTTATGTATAACTATCTAAAATTTAAATACTAATGAAAATAAGTATAAATATGTTACAAAAATAGAAATATATTAAGGGTTAAATACAAAGGTATATCAGCTAAGAATAATCCTTTAATTAGTAAAAATAAATTGTCAATAAAAATAATCATTATACTGAGAAACATATGTACAAATCCACAGTACCACATTACACATATGACAAGTTCCTCTTATATTTTGTATAAAACTGAAGATTAGGATGCAGTATTCTGTAAAACAACGCCTCTTATATATAGTTGTGTGTGGAGTTCGGCATTTTACTCTCATATGGTCCACTTACAAAATTGTGCCAGACAGTCCTGTCCTCTATCCAATGTCACTACTGGTGCTAAAGAAATGTTTTTAATAATAACTTGATAATATACATGATAATAATTTAGTGCTCTTTTCTCTAACAAACTTCATCTAGTACAAAATCAAATCATTGGAAAACCAAATCATTTTAAAGTATTTGTGAGTATTATATCTAAAGGGCCTAAACAGGATGTTTCTAAATCTATAAAATATGTCAAAAGGTGTCCTTAGCGTACAGGAAGTGTGGCACTCCTCACACGCGTTGCCCACTGTGGTCCATGGGTAATGTTTTAGGAATCATAACTTCACAACCATTATCGAGGGCCCACACCCTTATTCACCCTGCAGAGACGCAAAGAGCAGCACCATAGGACAACTCTTCATCTGACACGTGATCACGTTATTGGATATCGTTGTTACTCCGTCATATCCGTATGTTCACAACTATCCACCTTCACATTCTATAAATAACGAATAAGACTAAATTAGATAAACGGCAGGATTAATATAATTTGTTATCATTATCTCTCATATGGTACTAAGGCTTGAGTTTTAGGACCATCAATCAAGTTAACTGTTTGTTTGCTTGATGGCGTTTAATGCCACTTTCAACACTATTTCAGTTATATCGTGGCGATCAGTTTTATTGGTGGAGGAAACAGGAGGACCCGCAGAAAACCACCGACCTGTCGCAGGTCACTGAAACATTTTATCACGTAATGTTGTACACCTCGCGCTGATCGAGATTCGAACCCACATCAGTGGTGAGAGGCATTGATTGCATAGGTAGTTTTAAATCCAACAAAAACACAATCAGGGCCATTTTTTATTGAAGTACCCGTAACAATCTAGAAAAATGAAGGGTCAAGTATTGGTATCGATATTTTTTGTTTCTACGAATGGATTTTGGAAATGTTCCGATTGTATGGTATTTTTGGTTTTCATTTCATTCTTCTATTGCTCAATGATATCCTGTCTAGGGCATATGGTTAATTGCTCCCAAGCACTTAAAACAAATATTGCTTTCCAATATTTCTAGATTGACCGTACCTGGTGAAGATTATTCTAGAAACACGTCGTGTGCACTAAATTTGATTTCTACGTTTTTATTAACTCATCACCTCTTATATCTAGAGAACTTTACGTTGGTGTGATGTGATGAGTATGTCTTTTTTATATGTTTGTTTGCGTTAAATGTGCGGTGATGATATTATATTGTTTTATTTGTTAAAATAAGATCAAGAGTAATAAATTATCTGATTAATAACAATGTCATGTTCTTTTCTCCTTTATATTTTACATGTTCACACAGTATGCAATACTTCACATAATTTTCATTCTCACGGTCCATAGGTCATCATTAAATTGGTAAGCAAAATAATTTGTATACGTTCATGTTGTTATAGTGCAAATGAAGTACAACGACACCCATACTAACTGAAGCGAAACAATAGCTTTACACCTCTATTTTGTATGTTTATACGTATAAGGTATTACATAATATAATATTTATTTAATTTTCGGATTCCAAAGATTCAATGCAATAAACAAAATTCACTTTTCGTACAATGAAAACCAGTTGTTTTATATATCGTTGTGTCACAAGTAATGATCACTATAGAAGCAAACATTAAATAGCTCTACTGAATGGTAATTTGGACAAGTTTGGCAAGACTGGTTTCTTTTAAACTTGAACTGGATCTATTTCTGAATTAGTATTAAAATTACCAACAAATAATACCATACTGTCGGAACATTTCAAAAACCCAATAAGAAAAACTTAGAAAGAAAAAAAATCGATATCACTATCACATATACACTAACTTTCCTGGCTTGGTACAAGTNCCGATTGTATGGTATTTTTGGTTTTCATTTCATTCTTCTATTGCTCAATGATATCCTGTCTAGAGCATGTGGTTAATTGCTCCCAAGCACTTAAAACAAATATGGCTTTCCAATATTTCTACAATTGACCGTACCTGGTGAAGGTTATTCTAGAAACACGTCGAGCGCATTAAATTTGATTTCTACGTTTTTATTAACTCATCACCTCTTATATCTGGAGAACTTTACGTTGGTGTGATGTGATGAGTATGTCTTTGTTTGTTTGCGTTAAATGTGATGTGATGATATTATATTGTTTTATTTGTTAAAATAAGATCAAGAGTAATAAATTACCTGACTAATAACAATTTCATGTTGTTTTCTCCTTGATATTTGACATGTTCACACAGTATGCAATGCTTCTCATACATTTCATTCTGACGGTCCATAGCTCATCATTAAATTGGTAAGCAAAATAATTTGAATACGTTCATGTTGTTATAGTGCAATGAAGTACAACGACACCCAGACTAACTGAAGCGAAACAATAACTTTAAACCTCTATTTTGTATGTTTATATGGATAAGGTATTACATGATATAATATTTATTTAATATTCGGATTCCAAAGATTTAATGTCGTCAACAAAATCCACTTTTCATACAATGAATGTAATGATCATTTTACAAGCAAGCATTAGATAGCTCTACTGAATGGCATTCAGGACAAGTTTGGCTAGACTGGTTTCTTTTAAACTTGAACTGGATATATCTCTGAATTTGTATTAAAATTACCAACAAATAATACCATACTGTCGGAACATTTCAAAACCCAATAAGAAAAACTAAGAAAGAAAAATAAATAGATACCACTATCACAAATGCATTAGCACTAACTTTCCTTGCTTGGTCCATGTACTTCAATAAAAAAAAGGCAGGGTTAAATTAGTTTTATGAGTACAAACCTTCCCTCTTAGTTAGATGATGTGATATGTAACTAAATATGATGACGACTTTTAGGCTTAAGACATCACACTGAACCAAACAATGGACTTGATGTGAAGTTTATTGTCGTAAATACTCAGTGGTCCTTATGTCAACATTCCTTTACGTTCTGGTCAGTGCTATTATATTTAGTTAAAATTACGTTTGGCATAACTCTTTTAATATTAATTTTAGAAGAAATATATAATTGTTTTAACAAATACCAATACAAGTAGAGTTTGAAGATATCAAAGGAGCAATCAGAATCCGTATATCGAAAAAGAACAGACATCACAATGGCAACAAGAAAAAGTACAAAAGGACAAGAAGAGTTTGAAGATACCAAAGGAGCAATCAGAATCCGTATATCGAAGAAGAACAGACAACACAATGACCAAAAGAAGAAGAACAGACAACACAATGACCAAAAGAAGAAGAACAGACATCACAATGGCCAAAAGAAGAAGAACAGACATCACAATGACCAAAAGAAGAAGAACAGACATCACAATGACCAAAAGAAGAAGAACAGAGATCACAATTGCCAAAAGAAGAAGAACAGACATTACAATGGCCAAAAGAAGAAGAACAGACAACACAATGACCAAAAGAAGAAGAACAGACATCACAATGGCCAAAATAAGAAGAACAGACATTACAATGACCAAAAGAAGAAGACGAGACATCACAATGGCCAAAAGAAGAAGAACAGACAACACAATGACCAAAAGAAGAAGAACAGACATCACAATGACGAAAAGAAGAAGAACAGACATCACAATGACCGACAGAAGAAGAACAGACATCACAATGGCCGACAGTAGAAGAACAGACATCACAATGGCCAAAAGAAGAAGAACAGACAACACAATGACCAAAAGAAGAAGAACAGACATCACAATGACCAAAAGAAGAAGAACAGACATCACAATGACCGACAGAAGAAAAACAGACATCACAATGGCTGACAGAAGAAGAACAGACAACACAATGACCAAAAGAAGAAGAACAGACACCACAATGGCCAAAAGAAGAAGAACAGACATCACAATGGCCAAAAGAAGAAGAACAGACAACACAATGACCAAAAGAAGAAGAACAGACAACACAATGACCAAAAGAAGAAGAACAGACATCACAATGACCGACATAAGAAGAACAGACATCACAATGGCCGACAGAAGAAGAACAGACAACACAATGACCAAAAGAAGAAGAAAAGACAATACAATGACAAAAAGAAGAAGAACAGACATCACAATGGCCAAAAGAAGAAGAACAGACAACACAATGACCAAAAGAAGAAGAACAGACAACACAATGACCAAAAGAAGAAGAACAGACATCACAATGACTGACAGAAGAAGAACAGACATCACAATGACCGACAGAAGAAGAACAGACAACACAATGGCCAAAATAAGAAGAACAGACAACACAATGACCAAAAGAAGAAGAACAGACATCACAATGGCCAAAAGAAGAAGAACAGACAACACAATGACCAAAAGAAGAAGAACAGACATCACAATGGCCAAAAGAAGAAGAACAGACATTACAATGGCCAAAAGAAGAAGAACAGACAACACAATCACCAAAAGAAGAAGAACAGACAACACAATCACCAAAAGAAAAGTGACAAAGGGACAAACAACTATCAACAACACATACATATAAAACTAAAGATCGAGTAACACGAACCCCACTACAACCGGGTGTTCCGGAAATGTAAGAAGTTCCTGCTCCACTAGTGACGACTGTCGTGTTAATCTAGTTACAAACCCGTGATAAGTCATGAACGCGGAAAGGACCGGGAAGTGTTTACGACAACTGGAAAACATCCGTGGTAATTTGTGACACAGATATTCCATAACGGTCAACATACTTAAATTCGGAAATGACCAGACTATAACATGTTGAGGCCTTGCAATACATCATCTGGGGGTACTTTTGACATATATCTCTGCTCAAATCTACATAATATATAACGTGTGGTGTAGAATGTTGACACATCAAAAACTCTTCATCGTCGGTAACGCACGGATGACCACACCCCTGCCCGATATCGGATAGAATTTTCGTCATATTCCGGAATATTTCATCACGAAACTGATTGATTCCTATGCGCTTGGAAAATGGGAGTTGCATAGACATAAAAAAAACAGTGTTTCATATTATATTTTGTTTGTGTTTGCAACACTTCGACTATTGAAGCTATATTCTTATATAGAGGATGTGGTCGGGTGGTCTATGGTGCTGGACATAATGCTAAGGGATTGGTGCTGCAGTGTATCAATGGTGTGAGTTATAATCCCATAGTGGGTGAAAAAAAATTGTCAGCTCAAAGATCTAATTCTAACAATGTTGGGTTAAATTGTCAAACGTATATATATATATATATATATATTTGTAGATATGCAGATTTAAATTAAGAGAATAAAATGACTGACTAAAATGTATGTCAACTTGAATATGAAAACGTGACAGTTAGATCAATTTAATGTGGGGTGATTTCAATTCAAAATAACTTGAGAGGCCCGGGTGGCTCAATGAGTTAGGTCGCTGGATCTAACAACTCATACAAGCCTATCACCAATACGGCGTGGGTTCGCGCCCGGCTTTGTAAATTACAAAAAAAGGTGCACTCGACTCGCAACCGCCAGTGATAAAGTTTACCAGTTGCTTGTCCATGGTCGGTGGTTCTCTCCGGGTACTCCGGCTTCCTCCACCACTAAAACTGGTCGCCATGATATAGCTGAACTATTGTTGAAAGTGGCGTTAAACACCAAACATCAAAAATCAAAATCAAATTAACTTGTCACGTTTACATTGCTTTCTTCTAAGTCTTATAAAATGTTATAAAGCATGAATGCAATAGCATTTAAATAAACTAGTGTTTTGTTTTTGTTTGTATGCAACTTGAATAGCAAGGACGTCAGGTTATATCTTCAATCGGATATGTACCCGAGGTACGCATGACGAACATAGTCTTATCCAGGTTGTGCCCATTCTGTCAATGAAGTTTAACTAGAGAGAAGGTGAACATTGTTATTATTATATGATTCAATTATTATGTTTTGTATTTACTCATAGAGTTAAGTCCCCTTTATACGTTTTTCGATGCGTTGGATAAATCCTCGAATCTTGAGAAAAGTACAAATGCATCATTTAAACTGATTTAAAACTTAACTTAAGCTAAAATACATAATTTGGTCATTTAATATTATATGTTTTATGTATGAAAAAACATAGATATCAAATTTAGTGCGCACGACGCGTTTCTGGAATAACCTTCATCAGATACGCTCAATGTCGAATGATTGGAAAACCAAATTATTTAAAGCAAATTTAGTAATTTAGCCCAGTTATGAATATTATACTCACCTCTTGCAGTAAAGCTGGCGATAAAAAATGGAAGTTATGTATTTGAAAAAAAACAACCTTAAACCCTCTCACATATAATACAGATGATATGATTTGGTGTGCATTGACAATTTTGAGGATCAGAGTTCACCTGGTGTTTTAAATGGTGTTCATGTTGGTCAATCTTTAGTTTTCTGTGTAGTATTTTGTAGATCATTGTTTGGCAATTTGTCCTTCTTGGCCATTGTATTACCTGCCCTTTGATTTACGACGGTCTCTGGTTGGCCACTAGGTATTATTTAAAGTGTTCTTAGAAAAAAGGAAAATCCATTACTTGTAATCACCCACCTGTAGAATTTCACAAGCAAAATTTCAATGATATTTAAATCAAATTATGTATCTATGTAATATTTACATTATTCATGTATTCTCCAATAGTCTACATTTATGGTATTATAATATTTTGTTTTGAAAATCGAAATTGGATAAAATCTTATTTATCCTAGTGTTTGCTATTTAAGATTTTGTTTCTTACTTTGCTAAACAGTAAAAGTCAGTAGAAGACAAATGTTAGCAACGACTTATGTATAGCGATGTACAAAATGTACATGATAGAAATTAGATTTGATACAGTGAAGTTTATCTAAGTTAATGCATACTGAATTGTGATATCTCAAAAATTACTATGAACCCAAACAGTTCTATTAACTATTTTTGTTACGCTCAATTTAAAAAAAAAGTATTGAAGCAAGATGAGACAAGACTTTTACTGAACTTGACTATGAATAACAAATGAATTGTCTATTCCCGATTACCCATTCAATTTTCTCTTACATTTACACTGTTACCTTTCCATGACAAGCCAACTTATCATATTCATTCATTTCATTTTCTATTTTAGTGTTTAGTATATAATTTTCTAAAGATTCTATATTTGTTGTTTTTTTGTACCAGATAATTGTTCATAATATCTTTTTATTTCCTTTAGTAGTTCTGTTTGTTCACACATTATATCTCCAGTTTCATATTTTAATTCATTTATATTTTTTTTTTAGCTTGTCTCATTTTTTCTAAACCTAAAAAGTACCAATTGTTTTTCTCTCCTACTTCCACCCATTTCCTAGACCTCACGTGCGCCCCTTTCGCTTTATTTTAGTATATTTTGCTAATTTCGTGTTTTAGATCATCAATTTCTTTATCTAGATTTTCATCATCATATTGCAGACCATCTTTTAATTTTTATTTTAATGTTTCATTGAAATCTCCCCGACTATTGGGGTACCAATATCATATTCTTGAATTTTGTCACTTACTTTTTCAAAGAAAGAATTTCTTGAACTTCTACAATTTGGTGCATAAACACAAACCAGAGTAAAATGTATTGTTTATCTCTACAATAATTAACATTAACCTCCCGGCGATGTCATGGTATTTATTAATTATTTCATAATGGAGCAATTTTTTCATAAAAATGGCAACCCCCTACTTGTTGTAACGTTGCACATTTGTGTGTGAAGCAGTCAACTTCTTACAAGTAAACCCGCACACTGGTCGATAACATTATGAAAACTGATAATGTACCCTAGCAAATTACATCTACCGTAAAATATCGACTACACCAGGAAGATGGTTGGGTTCGTACGACCATCAAAACGACCGAAGTGGGGAAGAAGCACGTGCATTCGAATCAGAAAACATCGAGGTGAGTTTTATAATTAACCTATTAATGAAAGTATGTGTTTCTTCTCCGATATACATGCAGCAAAGAGGAGAAAGAGCAAAGTCTGGTTGGCTTGGACTCAGAATAATGTGTCCGATTGGAACGACATATCTACCCACGGCGACTGCATTTTTATTCATCTTAGCACTATAAAAATCTAACTGAGCTTGGTGATTAAATATAAAGCAGATATCATTATTATTTGATCGAAATATAACTATTTCTTAACATGATATACCTTAAGTTGACAAGCTGCTCAATTTGCATTAAACTGCACTCACAAAAATCTGAAATTAACTGAGAGTTATATAGAAAAAAATGTTATTGCTATATAAATATTTATATAATATATTTCTCCTTAAATTTTATTTATACATTATTAAGTAAATATTGTTTGTCTTTGTAGACTGGGTGCGCAAAATGGTGTTTTTTTATAACAACAATAGTTACTATGATTTTACTTGTCGGTCTGGCATCAACATGTCCTAGTGTATGCAACTGTACGGACACTGCAGATGGAATTAATGTTGACTGCAACAGAGGAGGACTGTATAGTATTCCAACATATTTACCGAATAACACTTATCGGCTGTAAGTATGCGATTACAACAAAATATGCTGTATTTGATATATTTATTATTTCGAATATATAATTCTTCACAATAACTGCATACCTTATGACTGACTGGAGAGGATAACAGGGATCGGATGGGGATAAACAAAATTTGTCAACACAAAATTTGATGACTGCATGTATTAGGCATAACACTTTGTAGTCATCATTTCTTGCGATGAAAGAAACAAAACATGTTGCAAACTAGAACTAGAATTACAAATGGCCTCTGGGCAATTGAGATGTCTTCGCATCTTACATCTCAACTTATTTAAAACATTAGAAAAGGCTCCATTCTACGCAATAAAATAATGATAATGACTTTCAAACAGGTAAAATATAAGGTAGCCACACAGTGATGACCCCATTAACATCTAACACACGCTTTGTGGTGTTTAAAGGGGCATTATCTACGATTTTTACCCAAAACAATAAATGTTTTAGAAATTGGTAAATAGCTTTAAAATGATGAAATAAAGGTAGAGACTGACACTAGTCACATGACTTTTAAGAATGTTGAATAAAAATGTGGTAATAATTATTAATTATGTTTGCAGTATTTCTTACGAGGTATTTTCCTTTTTGAATTTCCTACATATGATTTGTACAAGTTCTCAAATTAAAATGAAATACAAATTTAGTACAGTAGTTTCTTGGCAATAATACATTTTATCATATACTTGTTCAAGTATTGCATGGGGGGTGTAATAATGTGTGCCGTATTACATGGGG
>MJUT01059370.1:0-29205 GCA_002080005.1 Gigantidas platifrons
CATCGACTTTTGAAATTTGCATTTTGCGTTCTATTGTATGTTTTTCTTTTTCTTCGTCTTCATATTCTGAATAAATATTTTATTATTATTATTTTATTATTATTATTATTATTACTGTTCTGATCAGGGGCGGATCCAGAATTTCAAGTTAGGGGGAGCACTTAAAAAATATCGCGCAGAGCAGAGGGAGGCGCGAAATTTTTTTTGAGGTATTTCGTGTGAAAAATCACGATTTTACGCAAAAAAAATCATATTTTTTCCTATTTTAGGGGGGCGCCGGGTGCGCCCCTCCCACCCCCCCTGGATCCGCCCATGCTGATTATATGTAAATTGATGGAGAAGACATTTCTACGTTGTAAAACTTGTGTCTGATCCATTTGTTGTTATTATGAATAATAAAATAAGTTTAAATCACCGGAAAATACCACCTGTTCCGACCGAAAATTTTGTCAAACGACATGGTGACAAACAGACGTCAAATATTTCAAATCATAAATGTAACGTACATTGCCACTTTCATAGGATATAGTCAGAGAGTGTATTGCATTTGAAAATAACATTTCCACGTTGATATAGGCTAGCTGTTACAATTTGTTGTTCTATTGTTCTGGTTTTTTTTTTTTTTTAATATGTTGAAAATACTTGTATTTATTGATTATATACCGATATTATTTGCTTAAGAATGAAAATATGCATTCAGTATAATAAAAAAAACATGCTGATTTTAGTTGAGGATTTTATGGTAGATTACCACACTAAGGGAAAAAATATCACCCTTGACATCGTTGCATTGCCTGTCCTTCTTCTGTTCATGATTTCTGATTAAGTATGTGGTATTCTTAAATTTCTACGTCCATATGATGTCAAATGAACAAATATAGACTACTGTGCGAAAAACAATTTTGCTTGTGAAAATAGTGGTGTCCAACAGATCTTTTAATATGAGTAACACAGCGAGTGCCTTATAAAAGACATGAATTTCTTACCCTCCGCGAGCACATGGGTTTACCGCCAGTTTTTAGCGGAGTCCGTGTTGCTCATCTTTATTTTTTCTGTGTTTTGCTGTATTTTCGTTTTTGTTTGTCTTCGCTCTGTGTCTTGTGTACCCAATGTTAGCAGTGTCTCTGGATTGTCTATTTTCTCTAACATTTATTTACTAGTATTTGTTTATCTTAAGCCTAATATAAATATCGTAGAAGGTGGCAACATCGATACCCCCAACACACAAATACATTATAACTCACTTTCCTGGCCTGGTACAGGCACCTCAATTAAACGTGGCGAGGTTTAATTAGTTGTTTTACCCAAACCTTCCCTCTTTGTGAAATGATGCGGTTATTTTAAGTGTTTTCTAAGTGTGTATAAAATGCCAACCCTCATATATAACTGGACGAACTACGTTATTGTAAAGCACGCACTAATCTCTATGGTGAATCTATTGATTATCAGTAAATTAAGAATACATATATGATTTATTATTAACGCACAAATACACTTACAATTAACAACAAGTTTTACAACAGTTACACAGGGTCACAGCGTTCTCTCGGGCCATACACACAACTGGCTCTCTCTCACTAACGTTACCGTACCAAGACATACACACTATTGAGGAAACCAGTACAATACAAGAGGGACAACCTAAGTACATATACGCACATACCGCACTCACATCACACTCCCCCCGTTCCGAAAAAAGGGAGAATAATACATTTAACAGTAAAAATAAATATAGTATAACTAATCGTAGATTTTGAATATCAAAATAAGACCACGAGTGACCGAAGTACGCATAAGGATTAAACGAGTGGGCGGAACTTGTTCCGTCCACGAGTTTAATCGTTAATGCGTATTCGGTCACGAGTGGTCTTATTTTGATATTCAAAATGTATGATTTAGCTATACTGTTTATTATATAGACTTTCAAAATTTCTTATATATTATTTTTTTATTTGTATATTTGATTGCACGCGTGTGAATCTACGAGCAATGATACTACAGGGTTCAGTTGGAAGGATCTGCCATCTTGAAAATGTGAAATCCTATTTTTCATATTTACAACAATGTACAAAAATAATTAAAATGCTTACCTTGAAAGCTTATTTTAGTTAAATTAAATCATAATTGAAGCGTATACGAAGCCAAATAGCGTCTAATCTTTACGTTTCAAACTGCAAGTTTTCATATGACGTCAATGACGTCATCTTGGTTATGTGCCAAAGTCATCAATAACATTTCGCGGAATTTTTTCAGCTTACAATCGTATGTGTATTCACCATTGCACAACAAGGGACGTAACCACCACACTTATAGTTTTGCAAAAGTAGTTCCGGCGGGAAAAAACTGATATTTCACATGTGAAATATCGGAATTTATTTCACGGATAAATCCCCATAATTCACACCTATCTATATAATAATCACAGTTATCTAAACGCAGTCTAAAAAAAAATATGCACATTTATAAAAGTCACCCTCGAATTCCTTTCAAAGTCACAATTTGCTTTGTTCACGTTCACTTGGTAATATGCAGCATTGGCATCAAGCTTTGAAAACCACTCACTGCCCGAAAGAGTATCTAGACAATCCTCAATTAAGGGCAATGGATACACATCCTTTTTGGTTACGGCGTTTAACTTCCTGTAATCGACGCACCATCTAACCTTTCCGTCCCGCTTGCGGATTAAAACGGGAGCTGATGCCCATTCGGACGTAGAATGTTCTATTATACCTGCATCCAGCATTTGCTTTATATGTTCTTCCTCCTCCTGTGGAAAGCACCTTGGCGTACGCCGTATGCGTTGTTTGATAGGCTTTGCCTCTCCAGCATCTATGGTATGTTCTATGGCACTAAAATTTCCTAAGTCAAAATCGACTTTAGCGAAGACATCTTCATATTCAACTAGAAATGAACGGAGTGTTTCCCGTTGTTCTGTATTTAGATTTGACTTAGAATTCTCAAACAATGACTCAATATGGTCTGGTAGTGTTGCTTGGCAACATTCAGCAGTGCCACCCGCTGCTAACACTGCAACACTTTTCCCCTCCTGGTCATTGACTGGCAGAATTTCTGCTTCTGAAGCATTAGCCACAACTTGACCGTTTTTCAATGTCACATTGAACAGTGTTATGGTTAGCGCTAATGGCAGCTCCCACAACGTAAGTGGATTTTTGTTTATTATATGCGACTTCTAGACAACTTCTGTTGCTGAAATTTGCCAATGAAGATATGCTTAACCAGAAACTTTGACATTCTTGACAATTTCTGCGGTAAATATCCTCTTTTTGAGATATATACACTTTTCGTAAATATTTTATTGTGATCATTCAGCCATGAACTCATTACACACTGCCAGGCTATTTATATCCATGGTCAAACATCTACCTGTATTTAGTCACCAGCTGTTGACAAGTGTTCCACAGTACAGTACGTGCTTCGTGAAATCGTCACGGAAGACGAGACGTGGTACAAAAGCCGGAAGAAATTTTTTCCGACCGATTCGCAGAGTTGTGACAACAAGCAAGACTCAGTCCGTTTATTACACAGGCGGAAAGTCTAATAGCAATCAATATGTAAAGGTAAAGGTAAAGGTAAAGGAAAGGACCCCATTGGAAATAAGCTGAATGGCTTTCATGGGCTATCCTTGGTGAGAAAGTTCTCAGCAGCTACAATTGGTGGATTGAAGTTTCAGTTAAAGATGGCAGTTATTTTTAACTTAACGAGAAATTTTTAAACACTTGTGTATGATGTTGAAATTTTTAAACCTAAATATATTTTACCTTTACCTTTAATATGTAAAGATTGCGATTTTACTGCAATCTCAACACACCAGTGCTGGCTGTCATTCAATATATAAATGTTCGCACTATTGAAATCAATTTAAAATATATCAACCTATTTCCCTGTTGCTGACCACGTTTTTCAGTTCACAACCATGTGCAATGATCACACGAAATCAACAACAAAAAATAAACATTTCAAACACCCGATTACTATCGGGAGTATCCTTTTAATTATCACAAAATTACAGTTTTCCCATATACTCGTTCAGGCCACTTGACACGTCAATAATTGTACATATTATATAACCATGCATTTTTCCCCTTTTGATACTCCTTGCAAATCGAAAATGTGAACCCCGGGAAAACATGAAAACTATTTTGTCCAATTCACTTACGTTTTACGATTAGAATCGGTGCTCGCAGCGCCAATATGGTGAATCTATTGATTACCAGTAAATTAAGAATACATATTAACATATATGATTTATTATTAACGCACAAATACACTTACAATTAACAACAAGTTCTCTCGGGCCATACACACAACTGGCTCTCTCTCACTAACGTTACCGTACCAAGACATACACACTATTGAGGAAACCAGTACAATACAAGAGGGACAACCTAAGTACATATACGCACATACCGCACTCACACCACATCTCGAACATTATACATAATATATTTAATCTCCGTTACACAGAAATTGCCTTATTTATATATATATTTTATTACATAGTGTGTTTCATTGTGTTTTCATATTTGCATATCATATGATGTAATAATTGAACTTTGGGGTCGTTCTATATAATTATGACCGTTACGGAATATCCGTGTCAGAAATTACAATGGATATGTTTCACTTGTAAGCACTTCCCGTAGTTTCCTCATTCATTCACTGGCTTTGTAACTTGAGTAACATAATACGACGGGTATCACTAATGGAGCAGGAACACCTTCCTCTTCCGGAGTTCCTGAGTTCATCCCCGGTTTTTAGTGTGGTTCGTGTTGCTCAATCTTGAACATATTTGATTGGTTGTTTCTGTCTCTTTTTAGTAATTGTAATTTCCATGTTTGAACACACCATTTTAGTGGAATCTTGCAAGCTGATACACACAAACTATCATACACCGTTTGTTATTCACTTAGAAGCATGATAAACACGAAAACATACTCTGAATACGAGTTAATAAAAACGTAGATATCTAATTTAGTGCGCACGACTCGTGACTGGAATAACGTTCATTAGGTACTCTCAAAATCGAAAGATTGGATAGCCAAGTAATTTACAGTTTTGGGAGCAATAAAACGAAACTCAAAGATCCTAAACATGATAGCCAAATTCCGCTAAGGTCACATACAACAAATGTATGCCTGAGAGAGGATAACCTTAGTTTTATTAAAAATTACATTATTTAGGATTTAAATTTCAATAATAATTATATCTAATAAACCATGTCAGTGCCGAAACACTGACTACAGGGCGGATGATACCCTCGCGGACTAATAGTTCACCAACAGAGGTATCGACCCAGTGATAGAAACACTGACTACAGAGCGGATGATACCCTCGGGGACTAATAGTTCACCAGCAGAGGTATCGACCCAGTGATAATAATAAAAACGTAGACATCAAAACGGATCACTTCAGTGACATTTTAAGACATCGTGTAAGTTAAGTGTAGAAAATACTTACTTGTTTACTTCCTTATATTGTCTCTGAACCTATCAATTTATTTTTACTGAAGCAGGTGATTGACCTAACTTTGCGTCACTTTCATAAACGATGTATTATGATACCTTACATACAGTTTTTACTATATAAAAGTAATTAAACAAGTTGGATATTTTACGGAAAGTGGGCTCACGAAAGAGATAATCCGATGGACAACCCAAACATGTACATTGCATAATGACAATAACTTGTCGTCCGATCTACAAACCCTGACAACCAGATGAGATGGTGAAAATTAGTTTTCATTTTAGTCCGTAATTTAAATACCGGAAATAATTTTGCTGTCACAAAATATTCAAAATATAATATCTGTGATCAGGATAGAATAAGGGGCCGTTAGATTTACAACTACCTATGCAAGCAGTGCCTACCACCACTAATATTGTGATTTCGAATCTCGTTCAGGGCAAGGTGTACAACATTATGTGATAAAGTTTGTCAGTGACTTGCGAGAAGTCAGTACTCGGGTTTCCTCCAATAAAACTTACCACCACGATATAACTGAAATATTGTTGAAAGTGACGTTAAACACCATCAAACAAACAATCAGGATAATATTATGGAATCAAGTTGTTTTGGAAAGTCATATGAATGTGAAATTCAGGTGTACTGGCAATTTTAAACATGTTGGAGTAGTTCACCCTCAGTTTTTAGTGGGCCTCGAGTTGATCTATCTTTTTGGGTTCTGTGTAGTGATTGGTAGATCATTGTTAGTCGTCTTGGCAATTGTATTACCTGTCCTTCTATTTATAGCCTTTTGTTATCTTCAGACTTTTCTTATAATAGAACAGTTATTACCTTCATATGAGGTGAACTTCCAAGTTTTTCTCGTTATGAATATTGTTAAAAAAAAATTGTCCATTGAACGTATTACAACAATCAATCAATAAAGTAAGTAAGTAAGCAGTTATCGTATCATCAAAACGGAAGGAGTTATGGTGTTTAACGCCACTTTCAACAATATACAATATTTCAGTTATATCATGTCGGTCAGTTTTATTGGTGGAGGAAACCGGAGTACTCGTTGAAAACCAACGACCTGCCGCAAGTCAGTGACAACTTAATGTTGTATCGAGTACACCTGATCTGAGCGACAATCACAACAGAACTTGTTCTCGCAATGATATCAATGAAACTTCGCTCGTCTTGTCGTTAAAATATATATTTCAATCAATCAAAAAAGTGTTTATATGTACGATCAAATGATTGTTTTTAAGTTCTAATGAGTAGTATTTCAGCTACAATGTATACACGTGACAAAATAGCAAATTTAAATAATAAAAAAAAAGTAGGTAAAACTATGGTACCTGTATGTGTAAGACCTGTGTCCTGTGAAATTGTGTCCGGTTGTGTTATATTTGTAATGAAAAACCTTACACAGACCGAAAGAAGTCATCGCTGTGCTTTATTCCGTCCTCGGACTTTATCATAGGAGACAATTGTAAGGGCGGACACTATTTCACGGCGGACACATATGTACATATGATCAGACTATAAGATTACTACTAGGCATACAAAGGAAAGGAATCAACAAGTAGATATCTAATTTAGTGTGTACGACTTGTTTCAGGAATAATAATCATTATCATTTACATTCAAAGTCGAAAGATTGGAAAGCCAAAATAACTTAGTCTTTGGGAGGAACACAATCAGAGGGCCTAAACAAGATAGTCAACATTTGATAATGTGACCTAAGCATGAGGGGGGAGAATCTTATTACATTATGTACGAACTGTTTATTTTAATGATACGTTTTTGACTTACCACCGGGTTTGTAACCAGTTTAACACGACCGTTGCCACTAGTGGAAGAGGAAATGCTACCCTTCCGGAGCATATGAGTTCACCCCCGGTTTTAGTGAGGCTCGTGTTACTCGATCTTTAGCTTTATGTGTATGTTTTGTAGATCGTTGTTTGCCCTTTTGTACTTTTTCTTTTGGCCATTGCGTTGTCTGTTCTACTTCGATATACAAAAAAATGTACGCATATTACCCCTTTGATATCTTCAAACTCTTCTTTATCCAATAAACGATGTAGGTTCCGAATCAATGAAAAAAGATAGGATCGAGAAAAATGTCTTTTAGCAGGTTAACAAAGACTATAATTTATTAGGAGTTCACGTTATCCCAAGTACAAGGTATGTGCCATTTTTTAAATACGATGGAGGTACCAAATTTACATGCTATTCTAACGACCGGTAGTGTATTTCATTCGCCCGATACAACCAACGAACGTTCCTGTCTGTAAGATTGTAACACCATATGGGGTGAAATATGTACATATTTCTGTACACCAGGATACCCTCGATCGCTAGTGAATCGAAGCGTTACACTACAGTTATCTTAATATATCACCCTTATGATATTTTGTAAGAACAATAATGGCTATTACATGTTTATTTATGTCAACTTTTAAGACAAAATTAATCCACAGTCGCAGACGTGGACCGCAAAATGTGTGGTCAAGTTTCAGGAGTGGACCGAGCAGTTAGAGAGGGTCAAGTTTTCAAAACTATCAAGCAAACATAGAAAAAAAATGTACTTTGTATTCAAAGCAGATCCTGTATTTCCAATATCATATTTAGGAACAGTAAATTTCAACAATAAATATATCTAATAGACCATGTCAGTGCCCAAACACCGACTACTGGGCGGAATTAAGGTTATTTATATAAATTTTTTATCCAAAATACAACAAAAATTGAAATAATAAACATGATGCGTTTTATTACATTATATGCACGTGTATTATATGAAAACGAAAACGTCTGTAAAAACACCACATGTCGTGCATTTTATATTATACGTAAAAGAATATTATCATGCTGGAGTGAACATATGCACGTGCCTTGCATACAAATTACGTAATGTATTGATATCCATTAAAAGTATGATACACCCATTTTCAATAATTTCCGCATGTTAAATTTACATATGGTCTTGTTTCACACACATTGAATTAATTTCAACTGAAATATGTGTATATATAAAGAATGAACCGATTTAAAATGTCCACCCTGCCATTACATATTTCATTTTTGAAAATGAAAAACAAGTATTTAAGTTACCCACTGTATGCTTTAAAATAATGACAGATTCACGTACCATCTCCAATGCAGAATAAGAACAGTTCCCCTTGTAAAAGGTTCGTCCGCTGGTTGTTCTGGACAAACAAATATGTAACTCGCCATGTGGATGGCACGTAAATTTGTGTGCTGAGCATGGAGAATGTCACGCTGCTTGTATGTGAAAGACGACCTGTTGCAGTATTAATGAGAAGAATTATTATGTCTTCTAACATGGCGTCCTTCATTGCAAATTACGTCGACGGATTGCGACAATTTAGAAAAGTCAAAGTCGATATGTGGTTATCTTTATTATTTTTTACAGAAAAATAAATGGATATGAAAAGAACCAAAACGAACATTTTAATATTTGTATGCACCACGGTCCTGTATAAATTCATCAAATCACATAGGAATTGTGTATTTACTTTGTCAAACAATACGCATGTGCAAATTAAATATACCGGAAGTTTTATCACTGCATTATTTATATAGTCAATGAAGGACGACGTCATGTTAATATTTACGGTCGACATCATAACCTGGTTAACCGTAACACAATATCTGTCAGAGATGGTGCTAGACATATTCTGTTTGTCGTGGTCACACTTCCGTTCTTCTTTCCTCTTACATGATTTATCACATGATTGTTAACAAGGGTTATACGACGGGTGCTATTAATGTAGTCGGAACTTAACTTTCCGGAACAACTGAATTCCCCCGGTGTATTGTTGCACATTCTTTAGTTTACTGTGTGATGTTTTCACGACCATTGCTTGTCTTTTTGGCCATTGTATTAACTGCCCTCCGATTTACGACTTCTGATTATCCCTTTGGTATTATCTAACATTTCTAAATATTTTTTTATGTTTGAATCATAGACAATTGAAAAAGACATTACTGTAATACAGTGTATTATCTTTATTTCCTCTTCTGGCCTGAATGCCTCAAAATCCAGAGGCGGTATCAATTTCCCCAATTGCTCAGTTTTATTTAATTCAGCAAACAATTATGTTTTGTCGCAGGGCTTGTCCTCGCACCTATCTATGACTCATATTATGAACTAGAAAACAAAGTTGTCCTCCTTCATATCACACTATTATGATCTAAAAACAAACTTGACACGATTATTCCAAAATATGTGTTAATTTGGTTAGTATGACATTTTGTCGTGAGAATTTATACTAAATGACTTATACTGATTATAACCCTTTCATATAATATCATTTATTGCTAAAAGTAATTACTATTTTATTAACTAGCCACAGACCTCAATGAAGGAGCTACTTCAAAAAAACATACAATATGAGTAGTATCGAATTATCTTAAGCTATAAATATGCGTTTATCGTGACATTATTTTTTGGTTATAGCAATTTTTATATAATTAATTAAATCTAAAAAATTTAGAGAAATTCATTTCAGAAATAGTATTCTTGCACTTAAGCTTAACTGTTAGTTTTGTAAATTTTGTGAAAGGAAACAATGATATACATAATTGGTGAGTTTGAAATGCTTTTCTTTTTAATTTTACGAAAAATTCATGAAACTTAAATATATAAATGTTTTTCGTCAATATTTTACTAAATAAATCTTCAGTATTCTAATTTAATGAAAACAACATTTTTTAGATCATTGATGGGAAGGAGAGCATCCCACTATCAAAAATAGTCAATATATTACCATAAATTAAATATTATATATCGCACTATATTAAAATCAAGTATTACATGACAAAAATAGAACAACAATTTTCAAAATATTTACGCTTTTCCTATATTTCAAATGAAACATCCCGTTTTTAAGCATAATCAGATCACTGCTTTAACAATAAATTGAAAAACAAAAATTATATAATGACGTCATTCAATACCTATATAAACATTGCCGTGATAAAACACTCGATATATTTTAATTCGGCCATGCTTATTGTTGAAAAAAAAATCAGGCCAATACACATAACTTTTTTTTTTAGATAAAGCATAAATTTGTTTCAAGTCCCCACATTTTCAAAAATGTAAGGTAGTCGTTTTAAGTCAATATTTATTATCAGGCGAGGTATCCTCGATACAACATTATGTGATAAAGTTTGTCAGTGACTTGCGGCAGGTCGGAGGTTTTCTCCTGGTACTCCGGTTCCCTCCACCAATAAAGCTGAACGCCACGATATAACTGAAATATTGTTGAAAGTGGCATCAAACGCCATAATCATAACCCTAAAAGCTATTTTCAATTATCAATTATATTTATATGCATATTTTATTCTAGGAAATCGGAATCTGGAGGTAATGAAATACTTTATGTGGTTAACTACCGTTTCATTTCTTCTTATGCTATATGTGTATTCTACGTACACAGCTGTTCAAAAGTGTCGTAACAATATTATCAATCCCGTTTATGTCAATATGGAAGTGAGGTCGGAAAAAACTGAAATGTCCAATGGGAAACACGTACTTGGGACACGCTCTATTCCGTCTGGAAATCATACATTTACCATACTGTGGCACAACTCGCCTTCATACTTTCTCAAAAAAGCCAACATTAGCTTGAAACGGTGTAGATTCAATAACTGTCGCATTACAACTGATTTGGAACAAATGTCACATGCGGACGTTGTAATATTCCGTCATAACTATTTACCCGTCACACCTCCCGTCAAACGAGATCCCAATCAGATATGGGTTTTGTTTTCAATGGAATCACCATTCTATATTCGTAGACGCTATCAACAGAAGGAATGGCAGAATAAATTTAACTGGACTATCACATACGGTAAAGACTCGGATATACAAATGACGTATGCAAGTATTGTGAAAGAAGTGAAATACATAAAGAAAAACTATTCGGAAATATTTGAACGAAAAACAAAATACGTTGCGTGGATTGTCAGCCATTGTAGTGCTATATCAGACAGGGATGAATATGTCCGAGAACTTCAGAAATATATTCCGGTCGATATTTACGGAAAGTGTGGAAACTATACATGTTCTAGGAATGGCACCATATGTATGGACGGCATAACTAACAATTATAAATTTTATTTATCGCTTGAAAATTCTTTGTGCACTGATTATGTTTCGGAAAAAATCCTCTGGATGTTTGATCACAAATACAGTATAATCCCTGTTGTCCGAGGAGCTCCGAATATCGACAAATTTCTTCCTCGTAAAACTTATGTCAATGTATATGATTTTAGCAGTCCTGAAATGCTGGCAAACCATTTACTCAATATTGGCTCAGATGAACGAGAGTACATTTCATATATACGAGAAAAGGACAAATACAAACCGTATTTTGCTAGTTATTATAGAGCAATGTGTATGTTGTGTGAAAAAATGAACAGGTACAACATTTCAAAAGTAATTGATACCGAAAACTGGTTTCAAATAAAAAAAAATTGTATAATACCTCAAAATGTGTCACAGGTATATGACTTAGAAATACAAAACAAATTACCTGACTACTGGTATTGGGAGTAGTACAACATAGATTTATGTTGAAAAAAAAATAGAAGTGTACAACAGTGAGATATTGATGATGACGTTTTTACATGTATGTACAGTAGATTTCAATTACGTCATTTGTTGATGAACGAGAAGGTAACACATCCGGATTACAATATACACGTATTTCATGTTCAGCAAGTGGTGTCGTGCATTTCTGGTACTTTGAATTATATACAATTGTGTATGAAATTTTGTTCTGGGAATAATGTACATGTGTTTGATGTATTTTGAGTTGTGTTGTGCACGTAAATTTTCTGTATTAGGAGTGCGACAAACATCACATATTCCTTTATGAGGAGCTGTGTATATGCATCTAGTAGTGTACATATTTTTTGCATTATAAATTGTGTTTGCTTGTAGGGGCGGATCCAGGGGGGCGCACCCGCCGCCCCCCTAAAATTGGAAAAAATATGATTTTTCACACGAAATACCCCAAAAATATTTGCGCCTCGCTCCACTCGGCGCGATTATTTTAAGTGTGCCCCCTAACTTCAAATCCTGCATCCGCCCCTGGCTTATTTGTTTGTTGATGTTTAACGCCACTTTCAACAATATTTCAGTTATATTGTGGTGGTCAGTTTCATTGGTTGAGGAAACCGGAGTACCCAGAGAAAACCACCGACCTGTCGCAAGTCACATAATGTTGTACATCTCACCCTGATCGAGATTCGAGCTCACAACATCAGTGATGATAAGCACTGATTACATAGGTAGTTATAAATCCAACTACCATATGAATTGTGTACATGTCTGGGAGACACATACGTTGTATATGTGTATCACGATTGCACTATGAGTAAAACTCCTATTTTTTTTATTATAGTAAAGAAGACTACGATATGATAAGAAAATAATAATTTATTAAAATACTTCTTTCGTCATTCAAAAATAAATTCCGTTATTGAATTTCAAATCGAGATACTTGGTATAAAAGTGTATAATTTTAAAATGAAGATACATAATAGAGCACACGTTTGGTTACGCCCGTCGTGGTCGTGAAGGTATGGTACTTGGATTCGCAACTACCTATGCAATCAGTGCCTATAACTACTAAAGTTGTGAGTTTGAATTCCACTCAAAGTGATGTGTACTCGATACATCATTATGTATCAAAGATTGTCAGTGACTTGCGACTTGTCGATGGTTTTCTCCGGGTATACTCGGGTTTCTTTCACCAATAAAACTGACCGTCACGATATCACTGAAATATTTGTTGAAAGTGGCATTAAACATCCTAATCCTATACGTTTTGAACTGATTTCTGGTATGTATGATATTTGAAATTTGACATTATGTTTTCAAGCAACTACAAATGAGTTATGTTTTGTTAAATTTCAAGTTTCCAAATCTAATGTTGGCTTTAGAGATATAGTTAGTTTAACCAGATATGATGTGAATGATAAAATATATTGTTTCTTAAATAAACCACATTTAAGTATATATCAACAAAAACTTTCTGTGGGTTTTATATTGATTATGAGTAATTCAATGCTTTACTCTTATATAAATAAAGTTTGTCAGTAACTTACGGCAGGTCGATGTTTTTCTTCTGGAACTCTGGTTTCTTCCACCGATAAAACTTGACAATCACAATATAGCTGAAATAGTGTTGAAAGTGGTGGTAAACTTCATAAGTCTAACTCCTACTTATTCTTATGTATAATGAATGACTATTCACATGTACTTCATACTTCTAACATGGACCGGGATAATTCGTTGATAAGCAACAGGGTGAATATGATGTTAAAGCGGGAGCGTGGGTATAAATAGCTGTGGGCGGAGCAAACATTCAGTTTCTTCATTATTTTGGCCACGGTCATCTCGAGGAGGAAAAATCAATGATACACAGTTTAATAGTTACATTTGGTGCAAAATATTTGACAGGCATGGTCACTAGTGTTCCTCCCTACGAAACTTTTAGTCTTATTATAAATAATATTCTTCATCAGTCTAAAACCTACAAAAATCACTTCAAATTTCTGAGGTATGTTACATTGGTCACGTTGGTCATGTGACATACAGAATCATAAATATGCTGTGCATATCAACGGATATTTTTGCTGATAAGCTCCGCCCACAAATTGTGGCGGTAGGCACTACCGCAAATTCCCTTTTAATCCATTACAATGATTACATATAATTTACTTTAAACGTCTGATGAATTTCCAGGAATCACAGGTTATATTACAAAGCACACAATTTCCGTTTACCGATTATCTAACGGGTTATCTAGACATCTGTTTCCAAGAGTTAAATTGTGCGCAGTAATATTGCGATGTCATGCAAAGAACTTAAACTCGTATCAATAAAATAAAATAAAATATATTTGATGTTTTCTCCAAATATATGTAATACAATTACGTTTTTAGATAATTGAGCTGAACTCGTATAAAGTCAATAAAGTAAATAATGACCACAATATGGAACACTAGGGATTTAGCTCATATTTAACTGATTACCTTTTCAATTATTCCATTTCAATCCTCATTGTTGGAATGCCATAATGCGCAATGAGATCACGTCAACAACGATTATTTCCCAGAAATTTGAAATATTTCAAGTTTCCAAATATAAGATTGTCTTTGGCTTTTGAATTAGTGTTGTCACTACATATTAGTTTGTGGGAGCCCGGGTGGCTCGATTAGTTAAGTCGTTGGATCTAACAACTCATACAATCCTGTCACCAATACGGTGTGGGTACGTGCCCAGCTTTGTAAATTACAAAGAAGGGTACACTCGACTCGCAGCCGCAAGTGATAAAGTTTACCAGTTGCATGCCCAGTTCTCTCCGGGTACTCCGGCTTCTTCCACCACTAAAAACTGGTCGCCATGATATAGCTGAAATATTGCTGAAAGTGGCGTTAAACACCAAAATTCAAATTCAAATTAGTTTGTCAAGGCATGGTAAGAAGGAACACATCGGTGATGTAATGGTGAGCGTGCTCGCCTCGAGTGTGCTGTAGATTGTGGGTGTGAGCCCCACTCGGATCAAGCCAAAGACTATACCATTAGTATTAGTTGCTTCTTCGCTAAGCACGCAGTATTAAGGAGAAAGAGCAAAGATAAGTTCGCTCTGAATCAGGATAAGGTGTCACATGTCTATTCACGGACTGTTGTTTCGGTGAACTAGCACTGTGAAAACTAGGCTTGTTGGTCTAGTATAAAGTGGAACCCATCATAATCCCATTGAAAATTAACTTGTTCTCGCCATGACATAGCTGAAAAATTGCTCAGTTTGAATAAAGTATTATATATTATTAAAACAAAACACATTAATTCTTTAAGTGTGTATTTAAAATATATTTTCAGTGAAACAATTGCACGCATTATTGTTGCAGAAATATCGTGATTTCAATAAGATAGGTTGAACTCATATTAATGAACAAAATAACAAACATGTTTTCTCCATATCTATCCAATAATATTCAATTTGAAATTAATTGTGCTTTGCTCGTATAAAAGTCATTAAATTAAGTAACAAACTAATCGGTTGCTACTAACCAACATATGGCACACCAGGGGCATATAGTGGTTCACCACAAACACATCATATTTCGAAGCGTGCATTGTTCCTTTTTAAACCATCATAATTCGAATACTCAATACAATCAGGTTAATAACGATTATTTCTGAGAAAAGGTAAAGGTACATAAAACAATCAACATTCTAAATATTTTGAAATAGGGCTAAGACATGATTTAATCAAAAATCTCATAGCTGTACAGTGCTGAACATGTTTTATCTAAGAAAAAAAAATCGATATGATTGAAAACTTATGAAAACCACGAAAACAATTTTATGAAAGATGAATATTGTCTTAATAATCAAAACACAAACCACTTGGAGAGTTTGAGTTATTCCCCTTTCATCATGAAAATATCCCAATTGTTTTGTGTCCCAGCACAAACTCGTGGTTAATTTACAATATGAACAAGAAAGGTTTGAGGATATCAAAGTAGTAATTAAGAACCATAGATCAAAGAAGGACAGACAATACAATGGGCGCAAGAGAACAAATAACATAATGACAAACAATGATCTACAAAGAACAACACAGAAAACTAAAGATCGAGGAATACGAACCCCACATTAAAACAAGAATGAACTACAAAATCGATGTTGATAAAACAAAGATAATTAAAACAAAAACGAATGTTATTGAAGATAGCAAAACAATTAAACAATTAATATAATTGGAACATATATACCACGGTAGCAATTTCAGTTATGAAAGTGTATTCTGTCTAGACATGTATTCATAGCAGGAACATACTTACAATCAAAGAATACGGTTAGTGTAAAAAAACAAAAACAAAAGGTGACGGTTTGACACGTAATAATTTGCTATTTGCTACCAGAATGTAGATTATGTAGGAGAGGGGGACGTCTGTATATCGATCTGGATTACCAAAGTCATATGTGGTGGGTTTTTTTTTTTATTATTATTTTTTTTTTTATTATTAATTTGGTTCCGAGAATTAAGGTTAATGGTGGTTGCTCGTTTTGTTGAAATCGATGAATTTGTTGACCACTACTGTATAAACGTTCATTTGTTAATAGCAATATCGATTAACGATATATAGATAAGATAGTGTTCAAGTGTATACGTTATTCTCATCATTCTTGAGCTTGTTCTTATTGCCAGGACTTTCAAATCATGAACAGCATGTGTCAAATACATTTCATGTTACTTTCCTTTGATATCGTATGTATTCGTAAGCCATAAATGACTAAGATCATATTTGCTCGCAGCAATTAGTCTTCTCGTCCCATAATTACAGACTTTATTTGTTATTGTTTATTTAAAGGGTGTTGATTTGGTGTTGACAACGATTTTATCTAGTTTCTATGCAGTATGTTTTTTTACATAAGTAATAGAAAACACTAATGTGTTTTAGTGTGTCTTGTTTATATCAATGGTACGGTATCTATAAAACATAATCTTGCCTTCTACATCATGAAAATACTATTACGTCATGTACAGGTATTAAAATCTAGCACCTCAGCTAATTTTCTAGACAACCCCAAATTTCCCTAAAACTGCTACTTTCAATTTTACACGAAACTCGCATCATAGTTACAAGTTCAATTGTTGTTCGTCATGTCACAATGACTGAGAGGACTACATTGATAAATACATCTGAAACCTCAAAATTAGTGTAGTGAGAGTCTGTCCATATCATTAAGATGTTTAATAAACAACACATGTGATGTCTTGGAAAGACGTGGCATATAATAAAATAAAGTAATTATTAAGATACAACTCATTTTCTGATTGTAGTATATTAATTATTTATTTACAGCAATTACAGGGGTTAGGATTAAGGTTATGATTTTTAAGGCCACTTTCAATAATATTTCAGTGATATTGTGAGGGTCAGGATTATTGGTAGAGAAACCGGAGAAAACAACCGACCTGCCGCAAGTCACTGACAAATTGTATAACATTATGTTGTATCGAGTACACCTCGCCATGAGCGACATTCGAACTGGGATACCCGGAGAAACCCACAGACCTGTCACAAGTCACTGACAAACTGTATAACAGTATGTTGTATCGAGTACACCTCGCCATGAGCGACATTCGAACTGAGATACCCGGAGAAACCCAAGGACCTGTCACAAGTCACTGACAAACTGTATAACATTATGTTGTATCGAGTACACCTCGCCATGAGCGACATTCGAACTGGGATACCCGGAGAAACCCACGGACCTGTCACAAGTCACTGACAAACTGTATAACATTATGTTGTATTGTGAGTCAGTCTGATTAAAATCATACCCCAGACTCAATTTTCATATGAAAATTGAGTCTGGGGTATGATTTTAATCAGACTGTATCGTGCGTGTACAGCTCCCCAAGAGCGAGATTTGAACTCACACCTTTAGTTATGATAGGCACTGATTGCAAGATTGGTCACATCTTACAGTCAATGCATCTAAGTGCACACACAGAATATTTGGCTAATCAAATACATGTATACAGTTTAATGCTCATTTATCAGCCAGTGCATTAGAATGCAGATAACTGTAATATATTTGAAGGTTTACCGTAGTTCTGTTTCAATGGTCGTAAATATCCGTTTAATGGTTTCGTTAACGCGTCGCCAGTAAAGTCATCTTGAAATTATCAAATCCACAATTAATGCCGGCAAATTTTCAAAAAACATACAGTTATCACCTAATCGCACAGCACTGTTCTCAGTATTCCCGTACTCACACCAAGATAACAAAGAAACAAACACAGGCCTCTCGTCAAAATTATATTACAATTTGAAAACAATTGATATCTGAAAAGTATAAAACATCACATATAGAACCAACTGTTATATGGTCTGTCAGCTCCGTAGCGTCCACATCGAATCGGTGATGTAATAGTTGGTGTGTTCGCCCGCAAAACTATCAAATTAGTATTTTGCTGCTCTTTCGCTAAGTACACAGCTTTAAGGATTAAGTGCAAATATTGGTTGATTCGAAATCAGGATAATTTGCGTCCTAGTGGAGCGACATGTCTACCTGTGGATTATTGCTACTGCGATCTAGCATTACACAGCTCAAATTAAAGGTGTTGGTCTAGTACAAAGCGGCTATCATCATTTCATTGAATGTAACTGGCTCTCTCAATCATAGAGTTAATAATTGCTCATTTTGGGTTAAACAACAATAATTCACTCCCTCCAAAACTCCCACTATTGTAAAAATATGTGGCATAAATTGTTTTTACTGAACTTTTAGCAATGTACCTATAAGAAGTATCTATAGACACTATCGATAATTGGTTGAAAATGTTTTATCTATGTTTGTTAGTAGCACTCGTCGTTCCTGTGAATAGAAGTAGGTGGATGTACACTGCTTTATCTCTGTTTCAATTATATAAGCCATCCCACATTGACCGTCCTTGCTTTCCAGGTTATTAATCTGTGTACTTTTAACAATAGACACCAAGGGTTTCAAAATATAATCAAATATTAATTATACAAATAAAGCATATTTCTTATAAAGATAGAATATCTTATTTCATATTGTATTACTATTGTATTTACTATTTTAATTCCAACAAATTGATGACATGTTTATTCAGGTTTCCTACGAAGACCCTTAATTACTTCATATGTTTATTAATGTTTGAAATTAAATCTGTTAGAACTAGAAATTGTCTTGCCTGTTTTACAGCGAGTGCAAATAAATTTTATACTGATGATATACCTATATTGTGCATACCCAGAATACTCAAAAAGTCTAATTAAGGGTAATAACAAAATTACCGAACTCCGAACAATCTTCTAAAGGCAAAATTCATAAGTACACAAACAGACAAAATCAGTCAACAACCGGCAAACTGTGAAAACCGTAATGACCCTGACTTGGTACAGGCATTTCCAAAGAAATGGTGGGTTGAATCAACCGTCTGAAAATAGCTGAAATAAACATCGTTCTTATCGTTTTTAATGTTGTACTTTATGGTGTTCGCGCTAATACTGTTCACCTTTCTACCGTCGCTATACACGAATCAGATACCAGAAAGGCTAATATTTTGGTCAGTGAATGTATACATCAAATATGTATAGTCAATGCAATTTGACTGCTCAAACAGAACAAGTACAGGATAAATAAAAAGTGTCAGTTGCTGGATCCCATTTCCTCTTATGTGTACTCAATACCTCTTATATATTATAAAGTTTTTAAATTAATTGTCGATGCGATGTGGTATAACTAGGTACTCCAATTTCCCCCACAAATAAAACCGATCTTTACTATGGAAATAAAATATTATTGAGCGGCAGCAACACCCCGTCCCTTTAATTACTATTCTAATATGACGTCCTTCAAACGCTTTGGGTCCAAGCCTGTGGTAAAATATGCGTATATTGGTATATCAGCTGATCGACAACGTCATAATTTGCTTTGGCTGTTATATAAAAATAAATACCGTATCTGTCCTATTAGAATAGAAATAATTCATGGGGGCTTGAATATATATTGATTTTACCATGGTTGGCCCATTATGCCGATATTTTACCCCTCGCTATCGCTCGAGGTAAACTATTTGGCATAAAGGGCCAACCCGTGGTAAAATCAGTATATAGTCAAGCCCCCGTGAATTATTTCTTAATTAACCTTCTAACTAAATAATAAAATTGATATTTGCTGTTTGTGGACTATGGAGACAGTTAAAGAATAAGAACAAAGACTTATTGGCTAATATGACACAGTACAGCGACATGTCTACTTGTAGAATGTTACTTCAGTAAGATAATATTCCAACTCAACATATTGCTGTAGTACATGAATATAAGAGGTGACATCTTCATCTCGTCAAAAAGTAACTCGCATGATATAACTGAAATACTGTTCACTTGACGTTAAACACAAATTTGTCTACACTTGTAATCCATACTATTACAAATATCACACACTTGTTAGAGGACAAATGAGAAATATCGTACTGCATCAGCCATAAAAACTTGTTTTAATATCAACCTGATGAAAATTATTCCAGGAACGCGTCGCGCTCACTAACATAGGTAATTACATTTCATTTCTATCATTGGATCGATATGTTTGTTGGGGGAGTCCCTGAGGATATCATACACCAAGTAGTCAGTGATTCGACACTGACATGCATAGCTAAACTTAGCCGATTTCGGCTCCTGTGTAGGTCTTTTGATTTTCTTGCCCATAAATTATGAAAAGAAAATTTAAGCAAAGATGGTCAACAATTTGACAAATATCAACAAAACGAACGATCACATATCACTTTAACTCGCTGAATACAAAGCAGGGGCCAGCGACATATAACGCTGGAAATCTAGGACCTGGCTTGAGATATACACAAAAATATGGCGAAAAAGAGGGTCAATAATTTCACAAATATCAACAAAACGAACGATCACATATCACTTTAACTTGCTTAACACAACGCAGTGGACCATCGACATATGACATTGGAAATTCAGGTCCCGACTTGCGACATGCACATACATATGGCGATCTAAGCAGGTTACTATGATCCCAACCACACCCTCTTGATAAAGACTTTGATATTATTAGGTGCTACAATATATTGACGAGGAAGCCGATTTAACATATAAAATCTGATAAATTGACAGACACAATTTGTTCCGAATTTGTTCCAATATAACACGGTTGTATTTCGGTCTCAATTTATTATCCTTGAACTAAAGATTTTAACCAAACTCCTACAACTTTACAACGTTTATACGTAATACATTCAGATATAGAGAGAAAAGCTCGTTGTAAACACTATTCATCTATATCTGTCGTTATCTATAGTTAAAGGTCAATTTCACCTACATATTTCAGTAATAAAACCCCCTTATTCTATTAGAGTAGGAAGTTAGACTGTCTGGTGATAACCCCATTCTAAATCTAGATGTTTCCAGAATTAGCTATTGTTGCTGTTTTTGAATATCTCCTAATCCATTGGTGCTTTGTCAGCATGTGTAATATCATACCTGTGTGTCAACATACACGTACAAAAAGAAAGTTTAAACAACGATAATCAACAATTCTACCAATATCTATCAACAAAACGAACAATCACCTCACATAATTGAACATAAAAAAAACTACGACATATATTGAATTAAGGAATCTCGAGAACAGCTCTTACATATTGCTTGGTACGATTTGAGTGAGGGACTGTTGTTTAACGCCAACTCAGCAATTTTTCAGCTATATCATGGCGAAGGTACGATTTGGGGATCTATAATAGTGTCATATATTTAATTATTTAAAACAATCATATTTATATATTCAACAATACATACTATATATATATACATATAGTACATGTATCCTTTATTGCACCTGGGTCAGTACCACTGCTGGTAGACTATTAGTCCCTGAGTGTATCAACCGCTCATTGGTCAGTGATTCAGTACTGACGTGGTTTATTGGATACATTTATTATTGAAATTCCCAGCTCCTAGATAATGTAATTAATATTTTTTTTTAAAACCAAACGTTATCCTCCCTCAGGTATATGTCACCTTAGCCGATTTAGGCTCTACTGTTTCAGGCACTTACATGGCTTAATAAATATATTTATTATTGAAATTTGCTGTTCCTGAATAAATAAATTATCATTAAAGCTAAGGTCGATCCAACTCAGACTTAGATAACCTTTTTATACTGCAATTGGTAACTTTACAGCATTGATCTAGGGGGTCGTATAAACTTTTGCTTTATACTGGACAATGTCCTGTATAAAGCGTTTAGGCCACGCCCCTTTTTGGAACTTTTGCTTTATACTGGACAATGTCCTGTATAAAGCATTTTTCAAATGGGACCCATGTCGGGGAATACGAATTTTAATTATTTTTTTTATATAGAAAACAGTGAGAAAAAAATGTAGTATTGCAGTATTCGGCACGAAACAGGGGGACTGCTCAGCAGAGCCTCGCAGTAACCCTGTTTCTTAGCCTCATCCAAATAAATCTCATATAAAAAGACACCATACCTATATTGTCTAATTATTACGAGCGTACCTAATGAAGGTAATTCCAGAAATTCACTAAATTAGATATCTACGTCTACAGATTACAATAATCAAAGGATCCAGTAGAAATTATGACTACTTTGAAAAATCGTAGAAAGATGCAAAATCGAAACCCCTAACATACAAATACACGACCGCTCAATTTAGTGCTTGGTACAGGTTTTACAATAAAAGGGGGTGCGGTTAAAGTATTTTGTAGGAAATAAGAAAATCCAAATTTTACGATTTTTGGAAAACGTTTCAATATCCTTTTCGGAGAAACACATGAAAATAATACAGAGTAAAATGAAATCAATTAAACATATATATTTCCTGTAACACAGAAATAGTAAATTACAATAGTTAAAAACAAGTTTCTATTTTAGCTTATGACATTGAAAAAAAATGGGTTTTATTAGATTATTAGGAGTGTAAAGTGTGTCCGGGAAAAGTATATTTCACATTGGGCGTTACCCGTCTTTTATTATTTGTAGATCCGTTGATAGGTATATACAATGTACTTTAACACAATACAGAACATCACATATTTGTAACTTTTGTGAACTGGACCTAGACAGATACCTTGATAGTAACATGATCATGTTTATGTTCTATACTCACATCGTTCAAACGAACATACATTATTTATGTGTTAAACTGTTATGTTCTTTGCAATATAATACCATTAACTGAGCACACACAATTAGTGAACTTTTCTCTCATTTTTGGTTCATTTTAATCAAACAAACGTTGTGTATTAGGTACTGAAAGGTGCAGTGACCATCTTTAATTATTACATACATATACATTCGTCTCATTTCAATTCCAATCATATGTCCCTCCCTAAAACAAAATATATCATACGTAAAAAGCCCTTTGGTTTTTACACTGCTCCGCTGTGGACGTCTGCACCAATTTATATCTACAAGTATACATATAATCAGATTACAATGTTGTGAATATTGTGAACAGACAAAATCAAAAACACAAATCAACAATATCAGTTTTTAAATTAAACTTTCTGAGTGAAACGCTTGTTTTGTGTTGATCACTGCCTAATCCTCGATAATTTAAATCTCGGACAGAATGTTCTTAAATACTGACCGCATTAATCCATTGTATAGAATACGATAGCGGAAACTACAATAAAAACATTACGCAAACGGGACATAAATTCATTGTCTTGTTGAATAATACATTAAGTTTATTCAATTTGATAAATCGGAAAGATTGAAAGGAATCACGGAACGAAGCGATATTCCACTGTTACGACCTCCGTAAAACCCACAGTCATTTGTCAAATGTAACTATTTTCCCCCCTCTATTTTAGTATACTTTCTCCTCTATCTTTCATAAAAAAAACTACTCTTTTTAAGATTATTATCTTGAAGTCAATTCATATACGATTTTGACAAATTTTGTACAACAGAAGTGTACATTTTATTTATGCCATACCTAATTTGCAAACGGATTATTTTCTGATGTCCAAACCTTTCCATGTATAGATAAAATACTGGTAATTACAATTTGCATGGGATGGCTCACCTTCCTGCTTAATGTGCACCTAAGTCTTTGAACTAAAAAAATGACATTGCCATGGTCACCAGTCCAATGCTGAAATACACACACTATCCTAAGCATAGCTTAATAAAATTGCATGAAACTTCACAGGAATAATAGCAGAATCGGTTTGCCAAATTTGGTGCTATTGTCACGTCCTTGAATTTTTTTTTCAAAATGACCGCCATTTCCACGAAAGCAAAAAATAAGAATTTCAAGCTTTCTTAAATTTCCATGTTAATGCAAAAGTGCTAAACTTAAGATGAACCCTTGACCAATTTACTTTGGAATGAGATGACGTTTTAGGGTTTCGGAGATGTGGAAAGACTTATATAACAGTTTACTATTTACATTTGCTTATCTTTTTTTTCTCCTGTTTTTTTTTAAATTCTTCTGGTTATTCTCTCTATTTTGAAAAGAAAAAAAAATAAATGTGATGGTCAACGATTCCACCAATATCAACGAAATGAACGATAACCTCTCATCTTAGCTCACTGATCACAAAATGCCCATGATATATAACCTTTAAAATCCAGGTCCTGTCTAGGGATAGGCACACAGATGTGGTAGGGTTAAACCAGTGAATGGGGCCCACACCCTCACATCTTGATAATTACCCTTGGGTACTCTGTATTTGCCATAGAAGTAAAAAGACGTTTAAGCATAAAATGAAACGCTTGAAGATATCGAAGATAACATTTTCAAGGTACATACATTTGTTACATTGCCCACAGCAAATGTTCATTATTATGAGATATTTGTGCTATATTTTATGTACATTTCAAAATATGAAAAACATGTGATTATGAGAACTTAAGTTGTTTCATAGATAAACGTAAGAGAATAATACTGAAGGGTCAATCAGAAATGGACAATCCAGAGAAACTGGCAACATAGGGTACACAAGACGAAGAAAAACTAAACAAAAACAAACCAGAGAAACTGGCAACATAGGGTACACAAGACGACGAAAAACAAAACAAAAACACAACACAACATGTGTTGGACACCACTATACACAAACAAACAAAAATAACCAAAGTAAGACATTTTATTATGAAGATTTGTTTAATGAAATTAACTTTATTTCTTGTAGGTGATATAACATTGGCACATAATGTGTTATAATATATAATCGTAGACGACTGCCTACTCAAAAGGAAATTAAAGCAAATTAATGGTAGGTGGCCTTCAGTTTGATAACGAAAGCAGAAATATTGATAAAACTTTAGTCAAATATAACCCTCGTGTTACCTAATATAATCCTGGAGAAGTACAAAAAATCAACATAACAACATAATACAGATTCCCAGGAGAAGAATAATTTAAATAATTGATAATATCACTATTGAAATAATAGAGTTTATTTTCATATGTGACGTAAATATATTAATATAATCACATTAAATGCCACATTTGCCATGATTATTACAGATTTTTTGGTTTAATCAGATTCATTTGTATGCAAAATAACATAATAAAAACGTAGATATCTAATTTAGGTCGCAAAACGTGTTTCTGCAATAACATTCATCAGGCACGATCACAGTTTACAGATTGGACAGTCAAATACTTCAAAGGTCTTTAGGGGCATGGCAACTAAATAGCCAAAATCAGTTATGGTTACCTATGCCCGATTACGATATATATATATACAAATGTATATACAAAAAAACAATATACACAATTGCCTTGTTATTGGATTATGAAAGAGTAGTCACTCAAAAGTCATGTGAAGCGAAACTCTACCCTGGAAAACGCAAAGTATTGGTGTATTCATATACTTTGGTCATTTCCTGGTTTTCTCAAACATTCATTTACATGTATTGGTGATATCGGGTATTGTAAGCGGGAGTTCTGATATCGACAAAAATAATCGTGCATGACCTAATTTCCTAAAGAACACAATATTTATACAAAGTTGCTACAACAAATATATAATTGAGGACAATATAAAATGCGATGTTGAGACTTATTTAAGAAATGTTATAGAAAACCAAAGGGGTAATCATGAATGGAGAAAACAGAGAAACTGGCAACATTGGGTACACAAGACGACAAGTAAACAAACAAATACAACACAACACAATATTTGTTGGACACCACTACATAGAAACAAACACAAATAAATACAGATCTATTTACAATAATGTAGTATTCTATTTATGGATGTTTAAATCCTTAGTAATTCTAATTCTAATTTATTTATATTTGTAGGTCACTTAATTTAGCTTGCAGGAATTATTTTAATCTTTTAAACTTTACATTGATAATAGAAAAGAACAAAAATAAAACAGTAACGGTCGACAGTATATATATTATGTAATGGATAGCATGCTCGCATCGAGTGCGATAGATTGTAGGTTCGTGTCCTTGTCGGATCGAACCAATGGCTATAAAATTATAGTTTGAGGTTTTTCCGCTATGAATACAATATTAAGAAGTAAAACAAAGACTGGTTGGCTCCAAAGCCGGATAATGTGTCCATTTTTGCCTCATATATATCGTCTAACTTAGAACTTCTTAGTTCATATGGTACCAAGAGAGTAATGATCATTGATAAAAAAAAGTCTTGAGTGGAGCTATCACAAATTCAAAATATAATTATAGTTCACGTAGTCTTCCGACTACAAAGTCTCCCAAACAAACTCAGTTAGTGAACACTTTCATGGTTAACATGGGAAGGGCGGCCATTTTGAAAATTGTCAACCCTGAATGAACTTCTACACACCCCAAGGCAAGGGTCATTCCTGTGACGGTTTCATTACGATTAAATAATGGCCATTTTGAAATTTTTCAACATCGAATGCACATCTGCATATCCCAAAGATCATTCCTGTGAAGTTTCATTACAATCTGAATTAAAAATTAACTTTCATGGTTATCATGGCAACGACGGTCATTTTATAGTAAACTCCCAACTATTTAGGCCTTCAAAATATAATCACAGGCGATCCAGTGCAAATTTGAAACTTTTATGTAGAACTATATGCATATGTCTATCATCATACCGAATTCCAAGATCATTGGACATATGGTTTCTGACAACTTCACATGTTACAGGAAAAACTAATAATAAAAGCAAAAGGAGCGAAAACAGTAAGTGAGTGATTGATTGTTGCTTAACGTCAACTCAGCAATTTTTCAGCTATGTTAATTGATTGTTTTGTGAGAAACCACACTCGAGGCGAAGTTAACCATTACACCACCGGTGCGGGTGAATAACAATAAGTCTTCAAACTTTGTTTGGGGGACATAATTAATTGCATCACCTCATCTTTTCACAAAGAGGAGAAGATTAGATCAATTGAGTTTTACGCCGCCACTCTCTTTTATTTTATCGAAGTACCTATCAGAAGCCAGGAAAGTGAACGGTTATGTATATGTATGTTAGATGTCGGTACCATTGTAGTATGTTTTTTTTTAATTTTGACTTTATTGGTTATTTATTGTTGACATCTGGCATTGTAAACAAATTAGTGATATAGACAAAAACAATTATACATCGCCTCAGTTTAGATTTGACGGATTTGTGATGAAGGAACTGCTTACCCTTCCGGAGCACCTGAGTTCACCCCCGGTTTTTAGTGGGGTTCGTGTTACTCGATCTTTAGTTTTATATGTATATTTTGTTGATCATTGTTTGTCCTTTTGTACTTTTTCTTTTAGCCATTGTGTCGTCTATCGACAGTATAGACTTTTCATTGATGTTATGGCTAACATGCTGGCATCGAGTGCGATATATCGTTGATTCGTTTCCTGATGGGATCGAACCAATGACTATAAACTTATAGTTTGATGTTTCTCCACTATGAATGCAGTATTAAGAAGTAAAAACAAAGACTGGTTAGGTCCGAAGTCAGATAATGTGTCCATTTTGTCCTGGCATATCTCGTCTAACTTAGAACTTCTCTGTTCGCATGGTACCAAGAGAGTGATAATCATTGATTAAAATGGCTTGAGTGGAGCTATCACAAAATATAATTATAGTTCACGTAGTCTTCCGACTACAAAGTCTCCCAATCAAACTCATCTAGTGAGAACACTTTCATGGCTACTATGGGAAGGGCCGTTATTCTGACAATTTTCTACCCTGGATGAACTTCTACACATCCCGAGGATAATTCCGGTGACATTTCATTACAATCAGATTGCAATTTTCAAAGTTTAACTTTTCATGGTTACCATGACAACGGTGGCCATTTTATAGTAAACCCCCAACTACTTAGGCCCTTCAAAAACATACCCAAAGGAGCTCCAGTGCAAATTGTCAACCTAGAACTTGATACATATGTCCATCATCGTACCGTACCAAACTACAAGATCATTGGATCTATGGTTTCTGATAACCGCTGGTGAGAACCACACATGTTACAAAAAGAAATAATCATAATAATATTATTAAGAAAGGAAGCAAAAACAATAAGTCCTGAAACTTTGCTTGGTAGATTTAATTAATTGCATCCCCTCATCCTTTCACCAATAGGGGAGGATTGTGACCAACAATCCATTTTTACCCCGCCACATATTTTTTACCGTAGTGCCTCCGAAGCCAGGAAAGTGAGCGGTCGTGTATATGTATGCTAAGGGTATCTGTTGTCGCTGTTTCTGCTATATTTCAATCAGATGTTGGGACTGATACAACAGTGTAGCACGTTTTTTTTCTTAAATTCATTTTTACTTTATTTATTATTTATTGTTGATAGCAGGGATTGTAAGAAAATTAGTGATATATGCAAAAACAATTATACAACGCCTCATTTCGTATTGAACAAAAACAATTGATTTAAGGTTGCTACAACAGATATATAATATAGTGTGAGGACAACATATCATCCGATGTTTAAACTTTTTAAGAGGTACTTACATTTATGTAGTATTTTATTTATAGATGTTTAAATCTTTAGCGTTTCTAATTATCATTTAAATACTTATTTACTGGGTAACTTATTTTAGCTTCCAGGAATTTAATTTAACATAATTAAACTTAACCTTGAAAGTAAACAACAAAAAACGGTATTGGTCGACAATATAGCAAACTACTCCAAAGTTGATG
>MJUT01059370.1:37363-76695 GCA_002080005.1 Gigantidas platifrons
GCCCATCAATCCATTACCTCATCCTTTCACTAAGAGGGGAGGATTCGGCCCATCAATCCATTACCTCATCCGTTCACTAAGAGGGGAGGATTCAGCCCATCAATCCATTACCTCATCCTTTCACTAAGAGGGGAGGATTCGGCCCATCAATCCATTACCTCATCCTTTCACTAAGAGGGGAGGATTCCGCCCATCAATACATTACCTCATCCTTTCACTAAGAGGGGAGGATTCGGCCCATAAATCCAGTTTTACTCCGCTACTTTTTATTATCGGAGTGCCTATGCGATGTCAGGAAAGTGAACGGTCATATATATGTACGTAAATGGTATCGATTGTTTCTGTTTCTACATTCTTTTTTAACGAGATATTGGTAGTATTGCAGCAGTGTAGCATGTTATTTTTTTTATTCATGTTTACTTTATTGATTATTTTTTGCTGATATCGGGGATTGTAAGCAAATTAGTGATACATTGTATATACAAAAACAATTATACATCGCCTCATTTAGTAAAGAGCAACAACAACTGATTTAAAGTTGTTACAACAGATATATAATATAGTGTGAGGACTACAACAAAACATCCGATGTTTAAACTTTTTAAAGAGATACATACATTTATGTAATATTCTATTTATAGATGTTTAAATCCTTAGCGATTCTAATTATTATTTAAATACTTATTTTGTAGGTCACTTATATTAGCTTCCAGGAATTTAATTAATCTATTTAAATTTGACCTTGGAAATAAACAACAGCACAAAGAAGAACTATAATAGTCGACAATATAACAAACTGCAACAAAGTTGATGAAAATGAAAAATTGATGCAACGTATATTGTTCTCTACATTTTATAACATTACACAAATGCATTAACAACACACATACATATATATATATATATATATATATATATAGGGTTAGTGGTATGCTGTTTAACGCAACTTTCAGCAATATCTCCGCTATAATGTGGCGGTCAGTTTTATTGGCGGAGAAAACCGGAATACCCGGAAAAAAACCCACCGACCTTGCCCAGGTCACTAACAAAGTTCATTGCATAATGTTTTATTGAGTACACCTCGCCATGAACTGGATTCGTACTCACAACGTTAATGGTGATACACACTAATTGCACAGGTAGCTTTAAATTCAATTACAATTCGATCACGACCTCGACGGACCACTCAAAGAATAAATACAGTACAAACGCAATTACAGTTGTATCGCTTAATATATCGAATCATTGATTGTTAAAAGTGACAAGTTGTATTGAAATGTCACATGTATACAATTTAAGTTAATTTCATAAAAAATCAATGTAAAATGTAAAATGGTAAAATATTGGGCGACCCCATGACAACTATATAATGCATGTTATCCTGACAAGTAGTAGAATGTGAAATAATCGATAGAGTGTGCATATCATGCCGTCCAGTTGACCATCAACAACGACTGTCATTCGTAAAATTGTAGCTACTGCTAGTTTGCTTTCATGTGTAGGAAATATGGCGTTCCTTTCACGCAAATTATTCATTTACACTTTGTCCTAAGTTTGAGCATAGTGGTGTCGAACACATGTTATGTTGTGTGTTTTTGTCTTGTTTTTCTCTGGATTGTCCATTTTTGACTGCCCCTTCGGTATTCTCTAACATTTATTTATACATGTATTTGATTCTTTCAGGACAGCCTGGGCCCAGTTGTTCAAAAGTGTCGTTAGTTTTAACGATGATTAAACTTAACGAATCGTTAAAATGCTAACGCAGTGGTTAGTAAACGACTGTGTTAAATTTTGTTGTTCAAAAATATTTAACGACAAAATTAGCTAACGCAATATTTTAGCGATTTATAATTAAACACCTGCTCCCACAATGCATTGCACTTTGTCAACTTCCTGCAATAAAATGGCTGACAGCAATACTTGAAAGGCCCCTAGGGAAAGGAAAGTAAAAAAAAAAATGGTGACAGAACTTAACTTGGTGAAAGGCAAGCATACTATGGACGTTACGAACACAAAAAAGCAGATGTGTGCAGATGTGACCAGAAGGGTTAATGCCCTAGGTGTGTGTCTCAGGACAGAGGCGGAAGGGAAGAACAAGTGGAGGAATATGTCAAGAGGGGCGAAAGAAAAGTTCACACAAGAAAGAAAAGAAAGGTCAAAGACAGGGGGTGGTCCTGTACCACATAGACCAACACAGGCTGAGGAGAACATCATCAATGTCCTGAAAGATACTGCATCTTTCAAAGGAATTGATGGTGGTTTGGAATCCAGCATCATAGAAATATAAGGTAATTTATTAAAGATATGAATTAAACTATTACAGTTTTCATTTTGGCAAGTTAATTTTCAAGTGGGAATACAGTACAATTGCTATTTTTTTTAGTTTATTCGTATTTATTTATTGAGCTTGCGCCTATCATGGTTATCGACTGCAAGGTTTACAATTTACCGGGATTTCCCCTATCCCGTGACCTTGACCGAAGTATAAATAGTTTCTCCCATTCATCTTGATTCAAGACTTGAATGGCATGGCAATAATAAATGCCTTTTTGTTTCAATTATATCTGATACCATGGATAAAGCAAATGATCAAAAATGCTTTGCAAACCTTAACAAATTCTTCACAAACTCTCTGACCTGATTTATCGTCATCTCTGAATTCTGCCCCTTATATCAACATTTAGTCAAAATTCAATCATTTTCCTAAACTTTCTAATAAAAATCTTTTCGATGTTAAAACGGTAACTGAAAATGTAACTGAAATATTTGTTTCCTGAATACCACAGAATGTCCTCATTACTTTTTTCATGTACCCATTATTACCTCCTTGGTTTGGGGTGGAGACTATGTATATTCTGTTTCAAAATATCGGTACAAGAGTTGTCTCTCTTTTGTACGCTATCTTTTAATTCATCCAGTCAAAAAATGAAATCTAGCCACTATACAGTATATATATTCAAATTTTTAATCATACTAATTTTTCATTACAGATATAGTTCGTAATAAATTTACCAATTGCATTTAAAATTGCTGTATTCTCTGAACACAATAAATATATGAACTTTTGCACATCATTTAAAAAAGTAAAATTATGCATATTCTATTCTATGAATTCAAAAACAGTTCTGTCATTATAATATTCAACAGTGTACCAATTTTATTTAACTAGATATGTGCATATTTTGAATAATGAATTCTCTTCAAAAGTGCTTGAAACCAAAGGGATTGAAAATCCAAATAATTTTCATTTTTATCATTTCTCCCAGTGCTCATATAGAAGCTTACTTAATTAAGCTGAAAGTCATGTCATTTTTCTGGGTTTTATTGCAAACTTTATAATATTATTTTAATTCTAGAGTCACCCTGTTTAGAGGAATCTGGATCTGCAGACCAAGCTTAGCTTGATTTAACTCTTTCTGCAAATGAAAGAGCTTTTCATAAAGCTTTGGACAGGCATTTGACAACAACAGGGACGCCTACAACAGACAGCATTCATGTAGCCAGTGATGCCAATGATGGAACTGATCCTGTTTACCCAAGTACATTATAGTTCTAGGTAAAGATGCTAATTTAGTTTATTCAGTTGGTCATTTATTCAATAACTTTCCCACCAAAGACTATACCATTTTTGTTATAATGATCAAATTAAATATTTCCTTTTACTGAAGGAAATCTTGTCAATGCCTTGTTTTTTTTACTCATAATCTTATATGTGATATCTCACAGTTAGATATAGCATCACTATATCTTGAATTCAAAGTTCAAAATATTTGTGATTTTGACATTCTTACTTTAAAATGAAATACAAACTAATTTTTACACCATCAAAATAGGGGACACATATAGAACACATGTTTAAGTTAAAGTTAAAAAAGTTAACTTATGCCACTTGTGATCAAAACTTAACAAGAACATTTGTTGAGACTGTATATATAAGACTACTTGTAGAGATTTTCCAAATAATTCATTTTCTATTCATATTTTAGTCCATACTCACTCAAAATTGTACAGCAGTTTCAGGCATTTGACTACATTTCAATTTTAAGTAATGGCCCAAATGACACTTGGCTATCTAATGTATTAAGGACTGAGGTGATCAACATTAGTCTTAAAGGGGGAAAGTATATTATGTATGATTAAGTTTCATTCTTTTGTTGCAGAGTTTCATCCAAACCACCTGCAAGAAGGAAGACACACAGCTAAAGATGTGTCACACTCTCTAGTGTGCTGTCCTGGAAAAATAACTTGTAAAACATGATCTACAAATAAAACGTTTGCAAAATATTATAGACAATGTAGACAGTATTGAATCTACATCCCATGCCTTAAAGTAGCATTTTCAAATGTTTAGTGGTAAAGAAAGTTCCATGTAAGAATGATGCAATATGTGACATGTGTTAGGAAATACAGCTTTACTTTGTGATGTAAAAAAAAAATGAATATTTTTATATTTTATATTTTCTATACAGAATTTTAGTTCCAAAATATTAAATTACAAAGAACACAATGGAAATTGTCAGAAAGGGGAGGTAACTCATGAGCATTGTTTACATAAACAATAGCAAATCAAACTTATTATATAAGAACATTTGACTGATAGTTTTCGATTTATTATGAAAATGCTTATCATTTTTACAAATTTGACCAATACATCTTGATTTTATTGAATATGCATCATTCTTTAATTGAGGGTTACTTACCACATCAATGTGTTTTATCTCATTTGACATTTGTTCTTGATAAACGCTTTATTCCAATCTTTTCTTTGCACTTTGAACTTTTTGTGAAATACATATAGTCTCCATATGTACTTTTCATGTTGTTAATAAATTCATATGTTGTTTTATTAAGACTTATGGTTGTGTGTAGGGATCCCTGACCATCATTTGAATTTCTTTAAATAGTAGTTATAGAATTGCACAAATCAATATACTTTTCATCAAACATAGTTATTTCCCATTTAATCAATTATAATTTAATCATGTAAGCTTTTGAAAAAACAAGAAAGTGTGTCTATGCGACACGGAATGCTCCTCTGGCTACACCATGTCTTGTATTTTTAGAAATGGACCTAAACGTAAAAACATAATTAATTCACTCAAGTGGAAGTAGGTCAGAGTGACCTAATAAATAGTGAACCCTGTTGTACTACCCAATATCTATCCAATGACCAAGTGTCATTGCTATACTATGTATAATATCCAAGAAAACCTTAACCAAGATTGGGACGACAAAACAAGGGTAAATTTATATGGCCCTTTCACTATCGAGATCGGGGCATAAAAATCATATATTACAATTTGAATAATGTAATCTCTATTCACACAATACTGTGCTCGGTTTCATATCAATCCATTAGTTCCAGGCATCTGCATTTAGAATAACATGTTGACCATTTGACTTTGAGGGGAGGTGTGGGGGGGGGCTTGGAAGATTCTTAAAATAAAAAAAATGATCTAGACTTTGTTGAAAATAAATGTTTTAATCTGAAGATAAAGGAAAGAAATATTTTACTCCCTAAGATTTACTCCAATCCACACTTGAAAATGAAACAAAAATGTAATTTATAATAATTTGATTTGGCCTGTGTAAACAATAAATAATATAATCGTGAATATAATGAAAATAAATATTTTGATCTGGAAAAATCTTCCAAGCCCTCCCCTCAAAATCAAAAGGTCATCACCTAAGTATGCTCATTTTTGTGTTGCATGTACAACCTGAAAACATCTTTGTATGTCTTTAAACCAACCTCCAAAGAAAAACTTTCACTCTTTTGATGTTGAACCTCATCGGCTCTGGTAAAGGTTTGTGTTTAGCTCCATTTTTAGCTCACCTCATGAAAAGTAATTAAAGCAGGTTCAGTCATTTGACCCAAAGTATGTTTTAAAGTAATGGTGGGAATCTTAGATGTAGGATGGGCCGTTGAATAAATTTTGAAATGGGATGACCAAAGGTTCTTTTGTTCCCAAGTTTGATTCAAGCTGGCCTAGAGATTTTAGATTTACAAAACAGTGAAAAACAAAAATCATAGTTTTTAATGAGTAAAATATGTCTGTGTGATAAAGTCTCTGATTCTCCTGCCATCTTGTGCTCCATTTTAATGTTCATCCATGTCAATTGGGATCTGTCTTTCATCAAAAACATCTAGTTCATTCATAAGCAATGCAACATTGTGCAGAACAGCACATGTCATGATGATGTTACATGCTCTGTCAGGTTTCATTCGAATCTAGAAATATAATGGTCTTTCTAATTTTATCACGTAGATGATAATTTAGAGTTACTTCCATTTCACATGATACCATTTTCATTATAAGCAGTTATTATAATCATTGAATGAAATTTTCAACCTAGGCCCATAATGGATAATAAAGCTACATGCACTTCTATCTACTTTGCATGTGATGGGTACTTCTTCACTTGGAGCTAACTCAGGTGTGGGTGGGATATCTATATTTTCAGTGATTCACAGTCTACTATATAAGTCCTTGCTTTATCATAGCATATTTTAATTCCGTTTTAATTTTTCAACATTAATAAAACTAAACTTATCAAAATAAGATTTGGCAGTTACCTGTGATAGCTGTAAAAATATGGATTTCTGTTTAAAAAAATGTAAAAAAAAAGAATAAAGAAGACCGAGATTTTGACAAAATTTGAATGAGATGGACAAATGGGAAAAGTGTCATCTTTATCATCTTATACAAAATGCTTATTTCAAACAAATTAAAATTGTGATGAAATAAATGCTTAATTCCTCCCCTTATCATGCCTTTTGTAATATAATTTCTTTTCAGTTAAAACATGACTAACATATACCTCTGAATGAAGTACATGGAAATGTCTTTGCCATCTTCCAAAAGTGCGTTCTATTACACATCTAGAAATAGAATGATGCTTGTTGTAGCTTCTTTGATTATCATTGGCAGGGTGCAGGTAAGGCGTCATAATAAATGGTCTGCATGAGTATCCACTATCTCCAAGCAATATCCCATAATTCCAATTATTCCTCACCGCTTCCAAGTGCATACATACCTAAAAATAAATTGAGAGATATTAGCATATGTATCAGTAGTGATACTTAAATAAAGCAACAGGCAATTTTGGTGTGACTGTTTTTGTTGATTAAAAACAAAAATCTTATTTTTAGAAAGCTAAGAAAAAAATGTTTTCAGTCCAATCATACAAAGTAATTAAGAAAAAGGATTTGTACAATGTAACATTCTTAAGAAAGGAGTTGAAAGTACAAAATAACTTAATTGACTGAAAATATCAGAAAAATCAGTTACCTCTGGTCACCAAAAGATAAAATGATTTCCCTAAAAAAAATTGCAATATTGACAGACAGGTAACAATCAGTAATGTGATAAAGAGGTAATATCACACATTTGTTCAATTTCAAACATTTTATTGATGATTCAATCAAAAGTATTGGACAACAGGCTATGCCTATTCACATCCTCTCCTATATACAATACAATATGGAATATCAGATAAAAGTGAAAATACCAAAGTGTCAAAAAGAGGGGAAATCCATGGGCGAAAAACACGTCCGAGAACATGAGAAGGGACGAAAGACAAGCAACGAACAAGACAACATACTAAAATGTACACCACCAAAAACCGGGGGTGAACTCAGGTGCTTCTGAAGGGTCAGCAGTTCCTGCTTCTTTCAATTACAATATTTTACATATTCATATCATAATAGATATAAAACAGTCATAATTCAATCCAACATACAAAATAATATCATGAAAAAAAAAAAGAGAACAATTTTTATCGATTTTAAATATGTTTTAAAAGGGGGTGTATTTAGGAGGAATTGTGTCTTTTATTTTTGACTAGGTTTATTTTAATGTACTAATAAGTGATAGTTCTTATATTCCGTCATTGTTTTGACTATTATGTTAACTTTTAAAGGATACAATTGAATTTTTAAAAGAAAAAAAGTATATATAAAAAAAGAGAACTTGAAATTGCGTTAGTTGAAAATAGTTTAATTTATCTAACAACAATTTCATGCATGTAATAAGATAAGAAACGAAACTTACATGTGAACTTCTAAATGTGTGGGCATCATGGGAACTGCCTGGCCAAGATGCATTGATATTGGTAAATTTTCTTGTAAAAGAAAGTTGGTTAATCTTTACTTATTGTTTAGCTAAATAAACAGTAAAAATAATTGCCAATTAAGGCATTATTTGTCTCCAATATTAAGGTGTAAACATTATAAGTGAAACAAGAGCACCTGCTTAATCAATTGTGAAGTTTTGAAATCTATCATTTGGGCGGGATTATCTCTTCCCTGTATAAAATAAATCTTAGAATGAAAAAACATTACTTAGTATAACACAATGTTAACTTTACACTGATTTAATTTACTTTATAATACAAGCACATACAACTGCTCAGTAAAAAGTACAGGTCCATGTTTTATTTCAATTTAAACAATTGTTACTTTGATTTTAAAGGGTAACAAAAATAGAAAAAAAAATTCAAGATTTTTAGCTTTCCTATGTTTTTGTAAAAGCCTAGTACAAAAACATTTGCAAATCAAAATGTCCAAGATTAAACAGTAAATCTTGCATGACAAAGGAGGGGGGAATTTTTAAACCTTGTCTACTGATCCTATGATCAGAATATTTTATCTCTACGTTATTATATAATATTGAAGGATAAATGAATGGCGAGCTACGGAAAAAATGGGTTTTTTCTTCAGTAAATAATGGGAAAGCTAGTAGTTATTGCCAGCTTTTAGGAATAACTACGCCTACGCTTTGAAAGAAACGGTGTATAAAAAGAGCGCACTGTTCCCTGTTTCCAATAAAGAAATGCTTTGTTTATTTACAATGAAACTAGCAAGAAATAAGGGACTGTTCATGACAATACACTTCCAAGAATAGTACACGAATAGTTTATTTTTACTTACAATATCAAACGTATTCTATTTTCATCTTTCTATATTCATATAAACATTGGTCTCTTTAAATACTGATATATATCAATGCCCTGTTTCAATAAGGTTCACAAGCTGAATACCGGATTATATTTCTATAAACAACACGGACAATAACGTTTTACAAAAAATTAATTCATATTTTACGATAAAATAAGATATGTGTATCAATCAAAGACAGTGACATAATACTAGAATATTTTGATGGCTACAATTTTTGCTTTCTTTTGGGTGCAGAAAATTACTGATAAGTGTGATAAGTACATTCATGGAGCAGGTGCTTGCATTATTTTGATACAGACTATAACTCATTCTAAATTTAGTTTTTCAATTTCAATGTTGTAAGGGGTTTAAGTTCAAGGTGAACTGAATGGAACAGTAGTTCTTGGCAAGTATCGTACCCTCTGCATCACAGATATCCTGCACATTTATGCTGTGAAAGCCTTTCCTGTTAATAAACGAGGCCTCATCTTCATGTGGGGCTTGAATGCGGACATATGTACCATCAACTGCGCCGATTACGTTGGGGAAACCTCCGACTCTGAAAAAGTCGGCCTTGATCTTGTTCCTTTGGGCATCTGACTGTGGCCATTTGATGAAACGATCCCTTTTTGAAAACAGTGCTTCAATAGTCGACTTAACAACCCTTGAAACTGTCCCTTTGTCCAAACCTTTAGGTTGAAAAAAATCACTTGCAGTACTCAAATCTGAAAAAAAGGCACCGTCTAGCTATAAACACTCAAAAACAGGCAAAAAGTATGTATTTTTTTTCATTTTATAGTAAGTATCAACTTACATAAATTAGCCTTCCTATCATTTGACTATGAGTGTACCTGATGCACTAAGATATATATCTACGTTATTATATAATATTGAAGGATAAATGAATGGCGAGCTACGGAAAAAATTGGTTTTTTCTTCAGTAAATAATGGGAAAGCTAGTAGTTATTGCCAGTTTTTAGGAATAACTACGCCTACCTACGAAAGAAACGGTGTATAAAAAGAGCGCACTGTTCCCTGTTTCCAATGAAGAAATGTATTGCTTATTTACAATGAAACTGGCAAGAAATAAGGGACTGTCCATGACAATACACTTCCAAGAATAGTACACGAATAGTTTACTTTTACTTACAATATCAAACGTATTTTATTTTTATCTTTCTATATTCATATAAACATTGGTCTCTTTAAATACTGATATATATCAAAGCCCTGTTTCAATAAGGTTCACAAGCTGAATACCGGATTATATTTCTATAAACAACACGGACAATAACGTTTTATAAAAAAATAATTCATATTTTACGATAAAATAAGATATGTGTATCAATCAAAGACAGTGACATAATACTATAATTATTATGAAAGCCTAATGAAATATTGCGCAACATTTTATGAAATGTCAACAATAATGGCAATATAATTACAACAATTTGACCTTGAAACGCCATTTCACGAGACATATCATCAGACCTCACTGTTTTCTGTGATCAAGTGTGAGATATATTAGCATTTGAAACTGTACAGCGCACACATCAAAATATGATATATGAGGGACAAATTGGTTTGAAGATAGAAAAATTCGTAATCGTAAATCGATAAACGATAGACAAAACAATGACCAAATGAAAATGGACAAAAAGGCAAATACCAACAAAACACTACACAGGAAACAATACAATACGAACCCCACAAAAACCGGAGACGATTTTTCTGGTGCTCTATAAGGGTATTTAGTCACCACTGCTTCACTAGTAAACATGTGTTGACAGTTAATCCAATAAAATCTATAATTTGACATATATATGGTAAAGACAGAGATAATCGAAGTTTGAAAATACCAAATGTGTAATCTAAAGACTTAATTCAGAGAAAGACAGATAACACGATGGCCAAAAGTAAAGGGACACACAGAGAGTGATTCACAAAAACACTACAATAAAAGCCAATGATAATGTGGCACTCAATTCGAGCAGAATATGCACCTAATGTTGTAGAATTGTAATTATGATACAAATATCTTATATATATGATTCACATTTAAACAGTGGAAAAGCATTTGTTCCCGGACCACATGAGTTCATCCCCGGTCTTTTAGTGGAGTTCGTGTTACTGAATCTTTAGTTTTATGTGCAATGTTTTGTAGATCGTTGTTTATCATTTTGTCCTTTTTCTTTTGGCTATTGTGCTGTCTGTCCTTAGATTTTAAGAATTCTGGTAACCCCTTTGATATCTTCAAACTCGTCTTCTAAGAGATCCTTATTATCGGAGGACATAATTGGGTGTTTTATATAAAGGTCACGGTTCATTTTGACGAATATTCATCAAATCAGTGAAAAAAATATATTATTTTCTAGAATGTACTCCAAAAAACACCAACGCTCCATTTTGTGAAGTACATTACGTCTAACTGAAAATGTGGTTATATTTATCGTCGCACCAAAATCTACATTCTTTTAAATTGTTTCTAGAAAATAAAAATCAGAAATATGGCATCGTGATTTAACGTTTTGAATTGTTCACCTTCGGTTTTAATGGGGTTCGTTTTACTCAATCATTATTTTTTATGCTATGTTTTGTATATCATTATTTGGTCCTTTTGTTTTTTTGTTTTTTATTTGACCACTGTGTTGTCTTTCCTTCTTCGATTTACAAATTCTGATTACCCTCTTCTTGCATTATTTGATGTAGTGCTGATATCTAGTGTAATACAAGTTAATTTTGCCTTTGTTTATGTAGTTTCTGGATAATTAGTGACCAGTACAATAACGTTGTCAGTAGTATGATTTCACAAAAAAATATTGTTTACAAATGCATTGTTATGACTCGTATCAAGATAATGTAACATATATTTGTCAAATATATGATACTCTTAGATTTGTAAATCATTATGACGTACGTCCCAGACAAAACAGATGAGCTAATGCAATTGTATAGACTTCCATGAATTGTAAATTCTAGTGAATACTCTTTATGTGTTGTAAGTATCTGTCTACTACGCAACGCTGCGTTACACTTTGTTAATAGATATATATAGTATTACTATTGATAAATGTCGTTGGCGTGTACCTATTATTTGAACTTTAAACCTCGGTTATTTCCCTAAAATATGTTAAGATTACGAAAAATTTTGTTTTTGTGTTATTTTTTTTCTGTCTTTTAATTTTTAAACATTTTTTCTATATTATGTAATCTGTTATTTCTAGCTATTTCCTGACAATTTTTTTTTCATTCTTATATATCTATTTCTTTCTTATTATTTGTTATTAGACAGTTTTGTTCTACATTGTGGACATCTATTGGTTCTAGTTACCAATTTATATAATCTTGTCTCCACATTATACTTCCTGGTTCATTACCCTCTCGTAGCAGCTACACCCTTAGACTCATCAATTATTTTCCCTTGAATGAAAATCGAAATTACATAAAAACGTAGATATCTAATTTAGTGCGCACACCCCGCCTCTGGAATAACCTTCAACATGTACACTCAAAACCTAACGACCGGAATGCCAAATAATTTAAAGTTTTGGAAGCAATTAAAGCAAAGGGCTTGAACACGATAACCAAGATCGGCTAAAGTAGCTATGCCTGAGGGAGGAGAACCTTGGCTTTATTAATAATTACATTATTTAGGAACTGTAAATTTCAGTAATAGATATATCTTATAAACCATTTCACATAATTTGAAATAATTAGTTATTTGAATATTTCAAAAGTGCTTACCTATTTTAAGGTTATGAAAAGAAAGTTTAATCAGTGAGCACCAGCAATTTCACCAATATAAACAGAACGAACCTTAACTCACTGAATATGAAAAAAATGGGGAACCAATATACGATGTTAACATCTTTTGATAGACATTTTGCAAATTAAAACCATTGTCATGGTTTTATTTTGATATTCGTGTTATCGGTGATGACACTATGAATATTGGATTCCACCTTGGTGATGTAGATACAAATGTACCCAAACCAGAAAAGTGAGTGCTCATGTATTTGTGTTAGGGTTATCGAGATTTGCCTCTTTCTACGATTTTTCTATGAATGTTGGAGTTTCGGCACTGACATGATTTTTTAGAGATATTTATATCCCCGCTCGACGAGAGTCGGGGGTATGTAGGGATCCTCATGTCCGTTCGTCCGTCCGTCACACCTTTGACTTCCGGATAATAATTAAAGTACTGCTTCGACCAAATCTTTTCAAACTTTCACACATTGCTGTGTACCATAAAATACAGGTTAAGTTTGATTACGGTGTATTTCACATTTACCGTTCATGAGTTATGGCCCTTTTTCTCTTATGAAAGAGGGATTTTCTAGGTTTTTATTGTTGAAATTTACAGTTGCTAAATTATTGAGTTATTAAAACTAGGGTACTCCCCCCTTAGGCCTAGGTGATTTTATCTATACTGGTTATGCCCTTTGGTTTTCATGCTCCCAACCACTTTTCAATCGTTTGGCATTGAGTGTACATGATGAAAACGAAAGTAGCAAATGGGATAGGACACAAGTTATTACAACATGAGTGAAGTCCTTTCCCTTTTAAAATATAAACAAACACAAAATTATAGCATATAATGACGATAATTATACTAATAAACTTTGCAATATGATATATTTAGACGATAAACATAAAGAAAAATAAGGTCAGGCAAAATGTTCAAAACTTCAAAATAGTGGAATAGGGAAGAAGAAATGTGTTTCAAACAAAACAAAAACAAAATCAACATGGATTGAAGTGTGCTTGCTAGTTACATATGTTAAAAGCGCTGGGTACTTCTAATAAAGGAATACACAGCAATGAAAATTAATATGGTTTGGTTAGGAGTCACCGGCTATTATCAATTCTATTTTAACTACGCAATTCTCTGATTTAATATCTATGTTTTTGTATTGGAATAAGAAAACATCTGGCCGACATGTCTACTGTTTGTCCGAGAACAGTAGTTTTATTGCGCTATCATTATATTAATTTATCTGAGACTTGGTCTGGAAAAAGACAGGTAACATATCTATGTCATTAAAAATAACGTCGCCATGATATAGCTGCAATATTGATTTTGGTGTTGTGTTCTTTTTTATGATATTGTTTCCAAATATTTTTTTAAAACACAAATAATTTCATTGCACAAAATTTTGCTGTAAGCACATTGTCTTCGAATATTCTTTTATTTGTCTTCCAACATTTACACTTTTAAAACGTTTGAAAATACAAAAGAGACAATCGCAATCCGCAAATCGACAAAGGACAGACTTACTTTTTTAGGTCGTCGTAATGCGCTGTTTATAAATTTATATTAATGAAAACGTTGATATCTAATTTAGTGTGCATGACGCGTTTCTGGAATAACCATCTTTAGATGCGCTCATAATCAAAAGATTGGAAATCCAAATAATTCAATAGTACAGACTGTTATGAAAAGAAGTCTTCAACAGTGATAACCAACAAGTTCACCAATATCTACAAAACGGACAACCAAATCTAACCTACAACAATAAAATGAAAAGAAACAACGTCCCTATTCATCAACTTCCACTTTATTTAACAAAGAAATATTCCCCAAAACAACTAGAATTGAAAAAAAATACAATTAGGCTTCAAAATTGTTATTTTGGAAAGTGTGTTTATGAATGAGTGGTTGTTGTTTATCGCCAAATGATAATTTTTGTTCAGATATATCATGTCACGAACAAGTTACATTTAATTAGATGATAAGTAATATGTCCGCTTTGTTCTCGACCAACACCCTTAGTTAGAATATGTCAGTGCTAGCTCGCTCACTGACACAACAGTCGCGGGTAAACATGTCGCTCCATTCAGACACATTTTCCCGATTCCGAGACCATTAGTATTTGCTCTTTCTAATTAATGTCGCGTGCTTAGCTGATAGACAACAAATACCAATTTTACAGTCGAACCCACGATGTACCACTAACCATCACACTACCGATGGGGTAGTTTGTTATATCAGTGTATTTGTGCTGGTTTGCGCATAGTGGTGTCCTACACGTGTTGACAATATGCGCAACATGGCGGCTGTCCCATAAACGGAATAACTGCTCACATGTCCTGTTTTTCTTTCATTTTTTTTGGTGGGGGTCAATGTTGCTCATCTTTTTAGTTTTCTGTGTTGGTTTGTTTGTTTTGTTTATCTCCGTTCTCTGTCTTGTGCCCAGTGTTATCTATATCTGTGAACTGTCCATTCTTGGTTTTTCTCTTCGGTTTTTTCTATTGTTGATTTTCTGTACTTTCAGCTATGTCGGGCCGAACATACACAACAAGCTGACCAGTGTGTCCAGTGTTGAACAGCTGTCGAGAATTAATAACCATTGGGGGCGAGTAATGTCAGATATCAATTACCTTTACCACATTGTAAGTAGTTTCTAAGTACATATGCATCGTTAAATAAAGTGTTACATCATCTCATTGTGTATGGTTTTGATGTCACTACAAAGTAAAGTATCTCTAAATACATGTTTATTGTGGGTGTAATGTATTTAGGACATCTCACATTACTATTGTATCTTTTGTAGTTGGTATTTAGTTCAACCATGAATTGAGTATTTTAACTGGTTCAAAAATATCCGATAAAACAACGCCAGAACAATAATGAAGCTATTCTTATTGTTATCAAATTTAGGTCATGTTTGATTGCAACAAAACCTGATTCGATTTCATAATCCGGTTTCCAAAACCATCATTTGAAATCAAACGGTGAAACAAAATCCGGTAGCCATGAAACTGTTCATATGTCATGTTTTTTCGTCCAGACAATCACAAGCAAGTCAATATGTTGTGGAAAATACATTTCTTTAATGAAAAAATTCGAAAGAAAGTTATTTTCTCAGAAAAACAAATCAGACTGCACATACGATTGAGATTCCATGCGTTACATTGGTTACATGCTCCTTTTCGGCCATCTTGAATCCGGGAAATCCTTCTTCGGAGCACGTTTTCGAGGTTTCTCCAATCCGGTTTTGGTTCCGTGTAAAAAAAAACATATTGGTTTTAAAATCAGGTTTCCAATCGATAGTAATCAAACACGACCTTAATGTCTTCTTTCTTCTTTGTATTTCTATTGAATATGACGTCAATCTGTATTTATAAAACTTTGATAAATACAATAGGATTACTATATCATACCAAAATATGGAAAACTAAACAAATGATGATCAAATAGTTAGATTTATGATTTATATTCTTAAACTATAGTCTAATTTGTACCAGCTCATTAATTCTCTGGGTAATCCTACCTACCTACCTCTGGATCTTCGCATCCTTCTAAGGATAACCATGCTTGAAATGTGTATTTCTTGTATGTTGAACAATCCTCCACCAAGTGAATATATACATGTGCTCAATTGTAAAAAGTCTTTACTAACATAAAATTAGTTTAAGTGATACAGTTAGTAAAATTCAAACACTGACCAAGATTGTCTTTATACACAGTACATTTATATAGCTTAGTTCTATAAAATCCTAATGAATATTTAACACACTAAAAAAAATGTCTCAGTTACTTCAATATCCAGTATAAATGCTCTCTGTGTTCATTTAAAACTTCCGTGTTTCGGTATAAACAGTTTTATTTATAAAACTAGCAAATCATATGTAGATTAAAAACTTAAAATCCCAGTAGACAGTTAAACACTAAGAATCACGGTATACGGTTAAAATCTTAGAATCACAGTCGACGGTTAAAATCTTAGAATCACGGTAGACATTATAAAATCTTAAAATCACAGTTGACGGTTAAGATCTATTAATATATATTCATAATATATAAATGACTTGATTTGATTTGACCGTCTCCCCCGTTGTAACTCCAAATGCTGTTGTGATTCCTTCACTTACTTCTGTTGTTTTTTGACTATAAGCCTATACCTCGCTCCATGTATTAGGTAGAGCAAACGTCTTGTTTGGTACTCGATTGGGTTCACTGATTCCTTCTTGATGTATAGAGTTTTCTGTATATTTGTTATGTCCATGATAATTTGCATTTTGAATTCTAGTGACGAGTCATCCCATCTGAGCGAACTGTCTTCGTTTAGTACAGTTTTAATCTCTTCTATAATAGGGTTTCTGATATAGTCCCAGGCACTACATTCCAGCACTAAATGATCTAATGTTTCTATTTCCTCCCTGCAAGATAGGCATATTTCACTGTTCTCCTCTTTATATATCCGACATCTAAGTGGTTGTAAAATATATGTTCCTGTGAGCATCTTGATTTTAACTGGTATTCTAGTTAGTTCTCTTGTTGAGTTGCTTTTTATCTTTAGTGTGGGGTGGATTTTCCCTGGCCAAAAGTTTTGATAGTTTAGATATCTTAATCCATGATATAATGGTATTGTGAGAGTGATTTTTTTCATCCACTCTTTTGATATCCTCTCTTTTATCAGTTTATTCCATTTTTCCTTTTTCAATGGTTGCTCCAAGTAAAAATATATAGAATATTTTCAACATCAATGAACCAACTGTTACTATTCATTGTTTTTATACTTAGTTGTCTTCGTGCCAGTTGTTTTTCAATACTTGTTTCCGCCTGATTACCTGATTACATACATTATTATAGAAATTCAGTACTTTTATATGAATTTGAGCCTCAATAGGTAGAATGCCACTTAAAATGTTGATAGCTGGGTCTGGAGTGTTTGGAGGTACAGACAGTAACTGCTTTAGTATTTTCTTTTGAAATTTTTCAAGTAGCTCAAGCGCTAATCCCTTGGGTGTGATCAATTCCATACCGTATAGTAGCACCGGTAGTATAGATATTTTGTATAGATGGATTGATGTTTCTGGGTCTAAGCCATTTTCTCCGTGAAATCCATTTCCTAGTAGGGCATACGCACTTCGTCTAGCTTTTTTTATGTTTTCCTCTACATTTTAGGTAACATTTTGTTTCAGTGATCCAGTGCGTATAATGCCTAAATGTGTGGCGTTCTCTACCATTGGCATTTCTTCTGTTCCGAGCATGAATGGTATTTTGTCTAAAGCCCTTGTTTTCACGGGGCGGATGTGAATTGATACGCTCTTTTTAGGTTGTAGCGTGTATCCCTCCATTCCAGCAAAGTCCTGTGCCATATTTATCTGTATCTGCATGTCACTCTCGGTTCTACTCATCAAGGCAACATCGTCCGCACATGCACTTGCGTTACATAATACATTCCCTATTATGGATCCTATATGTGAGTTTTCAAGTCGCTCTAATAGCGGGTTGATATATAGTTTGTACAGATCGGCACTTAGGATCCCACCCTGTGTTACTGGGAATTGTTCTGATATCTTTCCGTCCCATTTGATAGCACTAGTTGCATTTTGGTGCATACTATTTATGAGAGACCAGTGGTTGTCTTGAATTCCTATATGGAATACTCTCCTCATTAGGTGATTATGTATCACTACATCAAATGCGGATTTAGCATCTAACAGAACCAGTTCATACTCAGTGTTATTATCTTTCGATTCTCTATATATCGCTTCAACCGGTAATGCTGAGTTCATTGGTGAAGCCCCTTCCGTAAATCCTCTCTGCGCCCTATTTTGCGTTGCTACCACTGCAGGGTTTATCCTTTGTTTTAATATTGCTTCAATTATTTTATTGATCACAGGTAATACCGTTATACCTCTGTAATTTATAGCACAGTTCTTGTCGCCTTTATTCTTGAAGACAGGTGTGAGTAATCCAACTTTTAGCATATCAGGTACATTTCCATGATGAAATATTATGTTAATCATTTTTAGTAAAGGTAGTTCAAGACTGTCTCCAGCTTGTGTGATATGTTCGATGGTTATATCATATATATCTGCAGATTTTTCTTTATTCAGTGATTTTGTGGCATTTTGTAATTCTTGTACAGTTGCTGGCTGAATGCTTTTTCCATGTACTAGATTGTTTATTAGTTGTATTTCATATTCAACATTTTGATGGTATGTTAGATCATTTTGCGTGCATGTTTCTTCGGCAGACGCTAATTTTTGAAAGTGATGTTGGAAGCCTTCTAGTATGTTCTCTTCACCTGAGTAGCAGTTGTTTCAGACGTTCAAGTCCATAATAAGGTTTCCTCCTTTTATTCGGTTGTTTTTTACCAACTGGTGGAACAGCTTCATATATTTTGTTCGTGTTTCGATAATTTGTTCCTTTTCTGTATTCTTTCTTTTGGCTTGTTCTATTCTAACTTGTCGTCGGAATTCCTCCCTGGTTTCGATTCTATTGATATATATTTGATTTGTTGGATTGACTGGTTTGCCATTTTTTTTCCAGATGTTATATTGATGGCGCATCTCAGTTAGATCTATTTTGATCCGGGGTGACCATACTTTCAGCTTCGGCTTGGCACTGTACCTTTTCCGATTGCTAGAGCATGCTTCGGCAGCTGTCTTCATGGTTTTGCAGGTTTGTAATAGGATGTCTCCAATGTTACACGGATACATCGCTCAACGCTTCACCCACCATTGCTTTATATAGGTCTACATCAACCTTGTCCCACTTAATACGAGTGTTGGTATTCAGTGTGTTGCTTAATTTTTCTGACTTTGGTTTTAGCTCAAATTTCACTGACATCTTGATAGGATGATGATCCGATATATTACTCATCAGATTCGATAGTACCTTTTTTTCTGTACATCTGTTGTCATTTAATGTGTGCAGAAAATAGTCTAGTTCGGAACATTCTTCACCATTAGGTCGTATAAATGTTTTTCCTCTAACAGAATAGTGTAGTTCACATTCACGTATAAAATTTAGTAGATATTGCTTCCTTTTTGAGTTTTTGCTTGCATTTCCTAGATCTTCATTCAAGTCTCCTCCAAAGATAATGTGATGGGTCTTTTGATATTTTTGGCAGATTTCGTACATTTGATCTACTGTTTCGCAGAATTCAGTGATATTTTCTTTGCCTCCAGTTGCTGGTAAGTATACCGAAGCTAACAGTATGTATTCCTCATTTTTTCCTTTAATCTCAATAGCCTGTATCCTTTCCCTACCATCTTCTATTGGTTTTACTACATGGTCTCAGTAGAGCGTAACATGGTACATCAAGAGAAGCTTGGATTCTTGATCAGAATTGTAACAAGTAAGAATTTAGAATAAATAAAATAATTACATGTATGTTGTTTAAAAAATTATCATAGAAAGCAATCTGATTAAATTGATAAACGTAAGTCGTATAAGTCGTTCATTTAACAGAATCAAAGATTTGTTTGATTGATTGATAGATTGATTTTTAACTCTTTTATATCGTGGTGTGAACAAAGTTCAGGCATTTGATTTCTTTTACAACAAGAGTTTTGATAACAAAGTTCAGGCATGTAATTTCTTTTACAACAAGAGTCTTGATAATACGATATCTTTGTGTATAAAATTGTCGGGTTATATGTACAAACAACTAGATAATTTCAAAGGATACAATCATATATTTTGCACTATGCTATGTTCCACTTGTCGTAAGCACTTATCGGTCCTTTTCACATTCATGACTTATCACCGGGTTTTAATTATAGCAATACGAAGGTGCCACTAGTAGAGCGGAAACTTCTTACCTCTTGGGAGCGCCTGAGTTCAGCCCCGGATTTTAGTAGGGTTCGCGTTGCTCGGTCTTTCGTTTTCTGTGTATTGTTTGTTTTGTAGATCGTTGTTTGTCATTTGTTTTCTGTTCTTTCCTTTGATCATTGCGTTGTCTGTCCTTCGATTTACATATTTTTATTAGCAATACAAACACATACTTAGAGGGGAACTACCTCCATCCAACAAAAAGCTGAACTTCGACAGCCTCGTGAAAAATACATTGATGACATTAAGAATTCGCGAAAATAAAGCCTCGCGAATAGGTTTGTTGAAGGAAATCGCGAAATTTAAACGCCGCGAAAATAACCCACTTTACAGTACACAAGACAACAATTAAAACAACAGTTTTAACACAACCTAATATAATCAGCCAGTGAGCTCGCATATGGCGTTATCTGTTCCACTACTGGATACTGGTGACGGTCTTCTTAAATAAACACATCAAGCTGACCATCATGATGTCATATACAAGATAGATGATGCCCTCGCGTTGGAGGTTTGTCAGATTATCATACGGAAAGGCTGATCGTGGATCATCATGAGTGATATGTGTGTTGAGAAAGCCACTTGTTTTGTTTGTCTTTGTTCCGTGTCTTGTGTGCCCAATGTTGCCATTTCACGATGAACAATGACGCATGGCAATATATAAGAAAAGAAGAACGCTTTTATCATTTATTTTAAGTCACACATTGCATAAAGCAAAGTTGATGAGATTGCATTGTTTAATTATATTAAAATATATAATTTCAATATAATGAATTAAAAAAGATGTTGGAAGATATATCAAAACGAAGTTGTTTAGGTCAATCACTACAACATACATACATTGTATATTCTTGTTAACCAATATATCTGATGAACATTGTGAACAAATAAATTATGTGCTATTATGCATCAAAATGAAATTTTTCATTAGCTTAACAAAGAAAACAATTCGGTGATCGGCGCGTATTTACTTGTATACTGCACATGCATACCCCATTGTGGCATATTTGCTAATATCGGTTAATTGACATAGGTTGTAAGATTCTAAACTACTTTACCGCGAAAAATTGTATCTGTTCTCGAATATTGTTATAATACTGTTAAAAAGACTTTAAATCAAAATTGACCTAAATGTTATTATGTTACAATGAAATATGTTAAATATATATTTTTCAAGTTAAATGGATGATAATATCTTTCATGGAAAAAGGTAAATTGTATTAATTGCATTAATTGTAATTTAAATGATCTGCCACTATCTAGTGTCACCATCACGAGTTAGTTGATCTATATGGAGTTTCGTTCACATAGAACAGCGTCTGTGGTATAATGGGATCACGCGCACATCGAATGTGGTATTTCGTGTGGGCTCGGGTTAAACCAAAAACTTTGAAATTGGTATTTGTTGCTTCTACGCTAAGCACGCAACAATAAGGGGAAAAAGCAAAGACTGGTTGGCTCGGAATCAGGATAATTTGTACGAGGTTGGCAACTTGTCTAACCGCGGAACGTTGTTTCAACAAAGCGTATTGGTCTAGTACAGACCGGACCTCATCATCATCTCATTGAACAATAACCTGTTTTCTCCATGGTATAGAAGAAAAATTGCTGAGTTGGCGTTAAACAACAATCATTTAACTTACTCTTTCTCATAGAAGACAGACGACCAGTTCCACTTCACATATAATTATTACTACCCTCTAACTTGCTTGTTACTACTAGAATTTAACTATGGGTAACATTTAGGTCGTCACGAGTGGGACAGGAACTACTTAAAATTCTCCGATCACCCGAGTTGACTACTAGGTTTTTGTTGTTGTTGGAGTTCTTGTTGCCCTTTATTCGTTTCCGGTGTTCAGTTTTTGTGAATCGTTTTTGTTCATTAGTTTATCCATGGTTTTGTTGTTTTCTATAATTATATAATTTGTTTGCCACATTGTTTTACTTTTTGTTACCGTCGTGTTCGTGATCGTATCACTACTAACGTTGTGACTTGAATATCGCTCATAGCAAGGTGTACCAGATACAACATTATGTGATAAAATTTGTCAGTGTCAGTGTCAGCAACAGTTATATGGTTTTCTCGGGGCAGTCCGGTTTCCGCCTTCAATAAACTGAAATATTGTTTAAATTAGCGTTAAATACCATAACCTTAACCCTAACCCCTTATTAATATGCTTCATGTGCCTGCGATTGCCTCAGCTAATATATATTAAATTATGGATACTGTAACAGTATAGTGTTTAATTTTTTAGAAAAAACTTGATGAAACCAGTGGTGTTATCAGAAGCTGTAAATATCTCACATTTGTAAAAGGGTCATTAACAATATACATAACTCAAACCTCAAAACCAGTGAGGAACAGCCTCAAAAGCAGTGTGAAACAAAAGCAGTGTGGAACAGCATCAAAACCAGTGAGAAACAGCCTCAAAAGCAGTGTGGAACAGCATCAAAACCAGTGAGGAACAGCCTCAAAAGCAGTGTGGAACAGCATCAAAAGCAGTGTGAAACAGCCTCAAAACTACAGTTGTATGGTACTGTTTACTTCTGACGAAAACTTTACATCTGTGCATCTTTGTCATTACAATGTTTCTTGGTGTTAATCTTGTTTACTTGAATAATTAGATCTCGAACACAGAATAAACGAGAAGTCCAAAAGGGTATATAAACATTGATCTGGAATCTAGCCTAGTGCTGAGGTAAAATTAATAATCACATTCAAAAATCAATGTGAGCCATAATTGTAGCAACCAGTTAATTTAGATACTGGAGTATTGAACTTTTCAATTATAAATTCAAATTGATATATTACCCATAAAACTTTGACTGAACCATGGCGGTTGTCTTTATAAGAAAGATACCTTTCGCGATCGCCTGGGTCTTTTCTATGTAATGTTGGTGTTAAATTTTGCTTAGCTGCTCAGTTTTCCATGTCCGTTTATTTATTTTTATTTTTTTGGTTTCTTTGTGATTTTTGTTGTTGTTGTTGTTTGCCTTCGATCTTTGCCTTATTGTCTGTATTTATGGATTGCCCATTACTGACTGTCTCTTCGGTTTTCTCTTCACATAGGTAATAAATGTATCATGTTTGGGAGTGTATGTATTTTAATTTGTTCTCATTCTATTATATAATGCATGTGCTAGATAAACGCATGGTATGCACCAGATTGGATTCTTTACAATATATTTAAATGACAATCAAAAACATTGAAAACTTCCATTGATAAACAAAATAATACTATGCAGATGGATTCATGGAAATACTATTATAGAAAGTCGGTCATGGTCATGTTGATCATTGTATAGTATTGTAGATGAGCGAGGTATACTATTTTTGTACTATTATTCAGATTTGTTTACAACAATATTTTTTTTTCAGCATATGTAAAATTCCCTATTTACTTGAAATGAACGAGTGAATTAAGATTAAAATAGATACCATGATACTAGTGCGTGTCGTCATGGCTATTAATTAATAAACATTTGCTACAATAAAACACTGGGGCAATCAGAAATAGATAATCCCAGGACACAGAACGAAGACAAACAAACCAAAATAAAAACAAAATAATGCAGTTCCTGTGAGAGGAAATGAATCTGTGCGAGTTTTTTATGTTTGCATCTCCTTCGGATGTCCAGTTATCCAGATGGGAGGGTTTGGTATCCCATTCATTGGTTTAATCTCGCCACGTTTTGGTACCTGTTCCCAGTCAGGACTTTAATTTCAAGCGTCTTATTTCGTGTTCTGCTTGTGTTCAGTGAGTTAAGGAGATTGCCCATATTGTTGATATTGGTGGAATTGTTGACCATCATTATTTTGACTTTCTTTTCATGACACAAAACTAAAAAGAGGAGTAATTCGGATCCCACCAAATTTACCACGGGTGAACCAACGTGCTCGTGAGAGGAACGCACTTCCTGTTTAAAACAATCGCCGTGTTCCTCAAAACCAATTCGGCAATAAGGTATTGTTGGTAATAGAGGAAACACAAATTCTACATACAAGAGAAAAGATCCAATGCCATTTGAGACACGGATATATGTGAAACGGTCAAACAGTTCGTGATGACGACCATAGAATTGTTCTAGCTTTGGGAATGAAAACTTGGCCACTGTAATAATAAATGGAACGACAGGAGATGACAACCCCTGCCGAGGACATTTTACTTGCAGTTTGTGTTGTGTGTGTCTTCGTTTTGTTTTATTTTTGTCTTTGTCATGTTCCTGGTTTTGCATCCGCGCACATGTACTTGTACGAAACTCGTGTTTGGTCAGGTCATTATGCATTTGTTGAGAAAGGAGATATGATTCCATTAGATGCCAAATATAAATATGTATGTAATTAATATCTTTCTCTTCATACATATATCTATTTTTCCAAACGTGATTACTAAACATGTTTGAAGATAGGAAAGTGGTAATCAGTAGCCGTAAATCATCAGATAATGCAAATTCCAACAGACAAAATGGACAATAATCAGCGAAACACTATACAGAAAAGTAAAGATTGAATAACACGGACCTGAAGTGAAATCAGGTGCTCCGAAAAGGTAGGTTGTTCCTGCTTCACTAGTGACTAATAGACCCCTGTGTATCTAGACAATATACTCACAGATAAACAGTGATGGTCAACAATTCAATCAATATCAACAAAACTAACAGCTATCACTCACCTCAAATCATTGAACGCAAACAAGACTACGATATATACAGATGGAAATCAAGGTCATGGCTTGGAACAGGCACACAATGTTTCCAGAGTTAAAATGTTTCATGTTCTTCCCCCCTCCACTCGACCCCCTTCTTCAAATTTGAATTAATGTTGCTGCATTTAATATAGTGCCAAAGATATATTGACAAAAATGCTAGAAAAACCCAATGCGGCAATCAAGAATGGACAATCCAGAAGACCAAGACAAGATTGGACATGAGACGAAGAACGAAGACAAAAGTAAGTAAGTAAGTAAGTAATGACTTTATTTCAAGAGGGTAACACAGTTAGCAACAATAAGCTAATCTTCCCTGTGGCGCTAAAAAAAAAAACAATAACAACAAAACATGAGACTAAAAGGTGGCCAGAAAAGAGTAATTCGGATTACTGGTACGATAGTTTAAGCTAGATGTATGGTGGTTAACACCAGTTTAAACGATATTTCAGTACGCGGAAAAAACCACTACCAGTAATATAGTTTGATCATTTTTGTTATTTTTAAAAAAATGCATGTTTTACTTCATATTTATGAATGACCCCATAATTATTCATTTAAGTGCAACCACTGCAAATAATAATGTACAACAGAACTATGAAATGTTGATGACGTATAATATGGGTAAAAATATCACCATGTAGGAGAATTCATAGAAACTATTAAAACTAACATTCTAAGAATACAACAAGTTTAAATATCCTAAGAATGTACTTTATACCTTTATTTCATCAGTTCAGTGCACATTATATATTTAGCTATCTGCAGTGTTTGTAAAGAAATATGACCCTAATGTCAAATAGGTAGCGCGTTTAGTGCATGCCCACATAATGGTAGTGAGTAGTTATTTGGGGGAATGTACCCTCAGTTATTGTGACAAATGGTTCAATCTAGATACATGTATGATTACTACCTGATAACAAGTGTTATAATAGAATAGTCAGAATGGTCCTCATATATTGAACCTTTGCTACACAAAAAAGTCACACAAAAAACGATAGTGTTCAAATATAGAGGGTTAGGGTTATGGTGTTTAACACCACGTTCAACAATATTTCAGTTTAGTGGTGATAGGCGCTAATTGTATACAATGTAGGTAGTTGTAAATCTAACTTCCATGCGATCATGGCCACGACGGGCCCTAAGATTTTTCCAAAAAGATAAATAATCAGATAATTGATGCATGAGACATTGTTAGCCTTTTATCTTATAATAATGTAAACAAAACACAAACGCAAAACAGGATACGTATGTCGTATACATTAGTCTGTAACGTTAAACGAGAACCACAGACTAAGTTCATAATAGGTCTTAACCTCATATTCCATTATCTGTCTGGTTACAGATATGATTTGCAAAATCTATGTTTTGGCTTTGGGAAATAGGCCTTCACGATGCGTACAATTAATGCAACTTGATTTCACTGTCTTTGCTAGAGAACGTACAATTCTCTTGTTTTCTATTACTTCAATTATTACAAGAAAGTTTAAACAGTGATGGTCAACAATTTCACCTAAATCAACCATGACTATAATGGCTGTACTGATGTCATAATCAAAATCCGGTCCTTTCTGCATTCATGAATTATCATTGGGTTTATAACAAGGCAAGACAAGACAAGATTTTATTTATACAACCTCAGACACACAAGTGTACAAGAGGACATAACAAAGTTACATTCTATATAAGACTAACACGTATGGAGCAGGTGATGTTTACCCTTAGTAGCACCAGAGTTCAATACCAGCTTTAAGTGGGGTACGTGTTGCTTGATATTTAGTTTTCTGTATAGTGTTTTGTACATCATTGTTTGCTTTGTCCTTTTTCTATTGGTCATTGTATGCAAGTCCCCCTTCGATTTACATAATCTGATTACAACTTTTGTATCTTCAAGTTTTTCGTAAGCCTTAATCAACAAGATTAACACGATAAGTAACACTAGTGCTGCTAACCCTTCCAGAGCACCTGAGGTTTTGTGAGATGTTGCCCAATCTTTGGCTTTTTTGTAGTGTTTTGTAAATCATTTTGTCCTTTTTTTTCTTTTGACCGTTGCATTATCTCTCCTTTTTCGATTTACAACTTCCGGTTACCTGTTTGGTGTCTTCAATGGTTTTGGCAAAGGCGGAGTAAATAGAAAGACAGGGGTGTATGCTTAATAAACGTTAGAGAAAGCCGAAGGGACAATCAAGAATGGAAAATCATAGAAACTGGCAACATTGGGTACAAAAGACAATAGGGCGAAGACATAAAATAAAAAAATATACACTATCATAGACATAAAACACGAAATATTCCAAGAATTGTTGACATTTGTGCAGCTTCACAAATACCTAGAAACCTATTTTCGAATCATTTTTCTTTATATAACATTGTATTTTATCTATCAACTAGTACAAGTATGGATTACATAATGACCTTCAGATGTCTTATGTATTTGTATATTATCCAATAGTTTTGATGGATGGGGTATTTGCTTTCATTTTTATATAGAGTGTATTTAAATAGTTAAGATATTATTATCAATGCTTTTGGTTTCGGTATCGATTCCGGGTGTCGAGAAATATTTGAAATGTCTTTAATATTTAGGTTACTTATCAAATAATGAAACATATAGTAGTACTCGTGCATGAAATATATTCTTTATTATTAACCTTCAATCTGACTTTGGAGCTGTCATGGTCGTGATCGTATGGTAGTTGGATTTATAACTACCTATGCAATCAGTGCGGTAAAGTTTGTCAGTGACTTGCGGCAGGTCAGTATTTGTCTCCAGGTACTCTGGTTTCCTCCACCAATAAAACTGAACGCCAGGAATATTAAATATACATTTGTATTATGTATAATGTTCAAAATAATGTTCATGACAACGTTGTTCGTCTTGCTATATGTGAGGGTTGGCAATTTGCTCACGTGGAAAACACTTTTCGTGAAGATGGGAGGAGGGACTTTGGCCAATGAAACTAGTTTGACCCGCTACTCGTTTTCGTGTTTGTACCAAATGAAGAATGCCAGAGGTCATGCATGTGTGTCTTGAGGGAATCGCATTTGCCTCTTTCTAAGATTAATCTATTGAATATTGGATCTGTTTAGAAGGTATAGTATTTATTGTTTTTCATTGTATTAGTAACTGTTCGTCACAGTGTTCTAACAAAGCACGGTATGCATGTTTTCCAAAAACAATTTGAAAGCTATGGATTACCGATGGTTGCTATCAAAATGTGGTAATTTTAGCCAACAATAAAGCCGTGTGCCTCCACGAAGCACCACCATAAAGGTTAACTTGAGTTTTTATGATATTTTATTCATGCATAAAGCATAAATATGTTCTACCAAGCAACCATAGATCAAAATATAGACAATACATGAGGACAACAAGAAATAGATCTACACACAAATATTGGTCCAAAAGACCTCATAGAAATCTAAAGATTTAGAAAAAAAAATTCCACCAAAAGGGGTGTTGATCTCAGGTATTGCGAAAGAATGTGCACTTTATGAATGCGGCCCTGAGCTCCCATCAACATATCTCAAATAAATTACACAAATACTAATCAATTAAAGTAGTAAGGCCTCTGCATTACAAAATATAATGACAAAGATATTTACTTTTATTAGATATCTAAGTATATTTAATTCAAATAGCTTAATATGGCATATTCACGCTCGAAGTCATGCATGACATAGCATAGCCTCCTAATAGAGTATTTGAAAATAATCGGCTAAAAAACGCGGAAATTAAACTCTACGGAAAATTCCCCCGAAAATAATAAGAAAATAACATGGCATTTTAATTGACAGATGTATGTTACGGTTGAATGTGCTTACTGCAAGGTGTGATAAATGTCAGATTACCAACAGATAATTGTTTACTTAACAATTACAGATACAGGGATAAACTTGACATAATTTGTGTTAATTAGTCATTAAATTCAGCTATGGTTTGACTATTAAACATAATTACGATTAATAAAGAACAATTAAATATTGAACCCGAGATTCGTGTCGCTGATTTACCAAGTAAAGTCTACACTCGACAATAATTAAAACAATCAAATGTTGACAATCGTGATAAAGTTGATTAAAACAACATTTAAAATTGTTTTTACATGAATTATTATTATTGAGAGTGTTATTTTAATTTTTTTTAAATTTTTATATATGCTGGGATCGAATAATATCAAACTGCGTGGTCTCAAGGTTCATCTAAATACCGAAAACAAAAGAAATGTACTCGTTCTGAAATTCCGATTAACCTAAGTTTTAATGTGTATATAATACTAAAAGAAACAAATATTCTTCAAATTGTTGTTATAATGATCTATATATAGTTAATAATCCTTTTGCCATAGGTTTATTTTTAGCGAGAATTTTGTAAATCAGCGAAAATAAAACACAGCGAAATATTTACCTGCTGATTTTGACTGAATATCGCGAAAAAAAACCCCGATATACGGTATACGTCTGGTTACTATCGATAAGTACAACCCATTCTACAAATATGTAATTATTTTGATAAAAGCATAAATACAGACATATATGTCTTTGCAATAACAGGTATTATCAGCTGCAAGTCCTATAATGACAAATGCAGTGGTTAAATCGATAATTGTCCAACACATATTGTGTTGTGTGCTTTTTGTTTTGCTTGTTTTCGTCTTGTGTACTCTATGTTGCCAGTTTCTCTTGATTGTCCATTTTGATTGCCCTTTCGGTATTCTCTAACTTTTATTTGCAATATAAAATAGTAACAAATTAAAAGTATTTTAATTTCTACTTAACGTTCTGCTACACCTTATATTGTTGTTGTCTGTTCCAGCACGTCTAATATGTAAAAACCAACAATTTATTATCTGACTTCATATCAAGATCTTATTTATTTTAAAAAGGCATCATAGTTTTGTTTTTGTTATGCTATTCATTAAAAAGAAATTCAAATGTAGCATAAACATGACGGATTATGGTAAAACTTCTCATGTAGGTTAATTCTGGGAAATTTCAGAAAAAAAAATAGGTTTTAATATATTAGTATTATATTTCATAGACCACACGACAGTATGATTTAATTATAATAACCAACATGACATTGGCAACTGTAAACGGGACCCCTGGATACTAGAGTGGTTAATGTAATTTATAATGACAAACCTAAAACCCCTAAGGTCTTGTTAGCGCTCCGATTTCCATCGACTTCATGATGGGTTTTTACCGGTCAGTTTGTTATAAGAAGAGTATGAAGATACCAAAGGGGCAATCAGAATCCGCAAAACGAAGAAGAACAGACAACACAATGACCAAATGAAAATGGGCCAAAGGACAAACAACAATCTTCAAAACATACACATAAAAACCGGGGTTGAACACATGTGTTCCGGAAGGGTAATCAGTTCCTGCTCAACTAGTGGCACCCATCGTGTTACTCTAGTTACAATGCGGGCATAAGTCACGAATGTCCGGGATTTCCTTCAACTCTAATACTGGTTGTCATACATTATCTGCAAAATAAATACCCACAAACTTGATAACTGTGAACACCACTCCGGCACCTTAATAGTTAGCCTACTCAACCCGCCGAGTTCGTTAAGTAAAATCACAGTATTGATAACTTAGTTCAAATACAAATCGGCCTACTGTTTCAGATAATATTTCCGTACGGAACAAAATGTTTATATGTATTTGACTGTTGTTTCAGTTATTTAGCAGTATAAATTTATAGCTTTTAGTGCTGGTCTAGTACACAAGCAGGTGTCATCATCCTCTCTTTAAATGGATTTTTCTCCCAGTATGATATAACTGATATACTCTCACTTGGAACTAAACAACAATTGCTCAATCATTTGGATTCAAATTACCGTTTTTATTGAACAGATCAGATAAACTCCTTACAATGCAGGTCTTCGTATGTTTGGTTAAGTGTGTAGGTACCAGATAGCTTGACAGGAACAATTTGCATTGCTTGTTCTTGACCTCAGAAACATAACAAGATGGGGCCATAAATATTTGTGAGCAGCTTTTATTTCAACGGCAATCGTCGGTAATTCGTAATGGCAGCAAAATATTTCAAAACATTTTGTTCATTTTGACATAAGTATTTTCAGTAGAATTGTGTTTTTGTTTTTCTTCAAAAATATCACACATTAAACGATCATGTATGTTATGCATTAGAGGTTTCTTTTTCTTCAATTTTTCCATTTATTATTGGAACTGTTTTGAGGGCGTGTTATTTCTTTTTTGTTTTTTTTTTATATTTTATAATTGAAAGAGGTACAGATAAATATAATTTGAATGCAATCTTCCATGTGAAAGTATATTCATTTTAAATAATAATAATAATATCCGCATTTCAAAGCAACTGAATTGACCTTGAGTAAATATAAACATTATTCATTCATTCAGTAGATTTACCGACACCATGTAATAAGTAATATCTTATTTTTAAATATGTAATTTTTATGGAAAAAATCCCTACCAACAACCAAAGCTTAACGTGCATGTTAATATCATATGAATTGATTTTATCTTAAAGATAATCTGATTCTTATTCATTGGGATGTGTGAAGCCTACACATTGTGTTGTCACTTGTAGAATAGAGGAGCTATGGGCATCATTTGTTCTGTAAAACAATTAAATAAGGGTAATAACAAAATTCCGAACAATCTTCCAAAGGGAAAGTCAAAACTCGTAAGTATATAAACAGACAAAATCAGTCAACAACCGGAAAACTGGGAAAACCGTAATGACCCTGACTTGGTACAGGTATTTCCAAAGAAATGCATGTACCAAGAGAAAAGCGACAAACTAGTCATGCATTGACAATACAAAAACACAAACAACATTAGGCACAAGACACATAATAAAGACAAACAAAGCCAAAACACAACACAGAAACAGATCAGCAACACTGAGGCCACCAAAAGCCAGGGGATGGGTGAACCCAATTTGTTCGCAAAAATTAAGCCATTCCTGTTTCAGTTCAGACACCCACTGTGCTATTCATAGAGGCAGATCAGGTAAAAGTCTTGCCGATGAAGGAGGAAATAAAAAATATATGTACATGACTATAATTTGCTTAATCAAACTTCCAACGTCAATCAGACGTGAGTACTGCAAAATGTATATATATCAATGTACTTATTGTCATCATAACAGAATAAGACATGTACGTATCATGTATGTTTGAGACGGCTTCGTGGTAATGACATTCAAAGCGTGCAGGTTTGATAGTTAGATATATATGTTTCTGGCCAACACATCATATCATCAGGTATTCTTAAAACTTAATTTATATTTGGTCTGTCAGAGGAAGTTAAATTATGATTATACAAAGGTATGGACTCATTGATTAAATTGATTAAATTTATCAGTTTGCTATTCATCCATGACGAACTTTATTCAATACAAATGTATGTGATACAATTATGTCAGTGACTAGATGATATCGGTGGGGTTTTTTCTGCGTACTCTTGTTTCTTCCACAAATAAAATATATCACTACGATATAACTGAAATATGGATAAAATAACAATAAACACCAAAAATCCAATCAAAATCATATTACAAAAGCAGGAAAGACGAAGACAAAAAACAACGATGAAAATTTATAACGTAATGATGGATAGTCTTTCATGTTCGCATATCCGTTCTTACTAATACAATTGATGATTTGGTTATATGCAACTCATCCCACTGTATAACTTTATCTAGCTATGTTAATCTGATTTTATCTAAGAATAAAATACTTGTATTGACACGCTTCAACTTAAAAGTAAATAAAACATGGACAGTTAAAACACAATGTTTGCCAAGTAAATTTGACTACTAGCTAAGAAGTAATATATATACATTTACCATGGTTAAACAATCTGAAGTTGCATGTTCGATTGTTTAACCGCTTAACTCGGAAAACCGCAGTATAAATGATTTGTAACATGAAGCCATGCACTATCTCATATAGGTCGTTGACTATTGCACGGCTCTCTGAGAATAATAATACTACAGCCCAGATTCAAAGGGTGCAATATATCTGTATTATTTCATAGTTCTTAGCTGTTGTTTACATTCTGGTATATAAACCATAACAAAAATCGAAGAAGAGGAAGAATGCATTCATGGTACAAGATATAACTATGTAGTGTTTTTCGTTCTGACTATAACAATGTAATAAATATATATGTTGATGATTGACATTGGATGTTTGGTGCTTTCACATACCCTCACTCTATGTTAAACCCATGTGATAAGCAAACCATATACAGTATTCTCCACGACATCGCTTATCTTCTTACAAAAAGATCTGTCTTCAAAACACATATATTTGTACGATATGCTTACACAAAGGTGATGAGTTTCATCGAAACGATTGAGTTTAAGAATCATTTCTCATCAATTATATATTGTAGGACAATCTGGGCTACCTAGCAGATTAGTGTTCAATTTTATTTATTTGCACAGATATCCTTTTAACTGGAAGATTACTTTTATATTTTTGTATTCGTACATGGCTCAATTTTGACGTGCATTTGTTTGTGTGTGTGGTGGGTTGGTGGGTTTTATCACGTTAGAGGTCAAACAAAAATTAAAATTGGATTGATGCTTGATAAGAATGTCATTTTTTAGCTATATCATTGCAGGTACAAAATTGGTATTTGCTGTTTCTGTGCTATACACACCGCATTGAGCGATATGTCTAAATACTGCTTGGCAAATAGATGTGGACTGCATTGATCCAGAATATCAAATATAAATAGTCAACCCTGCCCAAGAGGTCACCTCTATTAAGCAGTCACATGTGTTAAAAGGTCACATTTTTCCTGTCCTCTCATAGAAAATTTCTTTGTCCCAAAGGTGACCTCTTAATACAGATTGAACTGTAACATGTTTGTAAATTACAATAAAACGTATATGTCAAAAATAGCGCAAACTACGCGTTTCTAGAATAATCATTATCAGGTACATTCAAAGTCAAAAGTGTAGAAAGACAAATACTGTTTTGTGAGCAAGATAACCAAAGGTTCTAACAGGGTAGATATATACAATCTTCAATTATGGTAAGCAGGGATGTTACAATTGCTGCAGGATAGCTAAAAATCGGTTTATGTAACCTATGTCTGAGGGAGACTGGCTTTAGTTTTAAGCTCCATTTCTTGAATAATGTAATTATCATTAATTGATAATAATCACACTTTTCAAGAACTGTAAATATCATATATATATATATTATACTTTACGTTTTTATTTTTCCTATTTGTCTTTGTTAGCGCAGCCGGTCCATATAACGTTATATGGACCGGCAGTGGACTGCCACGTTTTCGAGTCTTTATTTCGGGAGATAATTGGGCTTGTTTTTGGACGCGAAGTATAATATAACAAATAGTTCACAGCACTTCGGGCCATATGGCAGTTTATGGACCGGTCTGTCACCCACAAAATACTATATGGACCTCAGCTTCGCTTCGATCCATATAATATTTTGTGGGTGACATCCCGGTCCATAAACTGCCATATGGCCCTCAGTGCAGTGAACTATTTGTTAATTATATAACGTATTCATCTGGTAATTATTATTTTTGCTTTGATGTTATTTTTAAATAAGTAAATAAGTGTAATTAACAGCGATATTTTGAAGTATAGAAGAATTTTAAAAGCTTAAAAGGCTTTTAAAATATTTTTATATTTCTGCTTTAATTCAAAGCTGATTTTTATAGCTTTCGTGTCATACCATGTTGAAGCCTAAATGGGAAACCTTATAATTATATGCAAATGTGAAACATATTCAATCTACAACTTTAAGCATTTTTTTTTCTATGCATAATTATTTTCCGCGTTCCATTTAAAGCGTTATTCTGATTGATCGGTTCTTTAATAATATACGATATTAAACCATGTAAATCTGAACTGCCGAATTTCTACCTTAAATCACTTTCACGCAAATTAAATTGTGTAATAATCTTAAATACACGTTACAGTACACCGAAGGGGCAATCAAATATGGGCAATCCAGAAAATACTGATAACATAGGGTAACATAGACGAAGAAAAACAAAACACAACACAATATGTGTTGCACACCACTATTTGCAAACAAACTCCAATAACGTAAATCTGGACTGCCGGTTTTCTACCTTTAATCACTTTCACCCGAAGTAAAAACATGCATGAATCATAAAGCTAGGTAAACATGTACACCTGCCTTATTTGCACTGATGCAAATTTTGGGGTGTTTTGCAAGTTGGTAAAAATGTAGAAGTGGAACAGTCACTGTAAAATAGCAAAACTATGGACACATATCTACGTGAATGTACCAAAGTGATAATCAAAAGCCGTAAATTGAAGGACAGACAATGCAATGACCTAAAGAATAAAGACAAACGGACAAGCAATAATCTGCAAACCACTACACAGACAACTTAAGACCGGTCCCCACTCACAACCGGGGGTGAACTAAGGTGCTACGGAAGCGTAGGCAGTTCCTGCTCCACTAGTACCACCCGTTGCTGACAAAGCATATTAAATATTTATTTGTGATATTTCATCTTATAACTGCAACAGTAATTAACCAACCAATGATCCGTGTGCAGTTAAACTTTATCAAAATGAGTAAAACAGATTAAGACGTATTGGTACCTCCTTAGCTGTGATGATTGTATGGAACTTGAATTTACATCTATATATGCATTTGTTGCCAAACTCTTCTACGACAATTTTGAAGATGCCATTGGCATTATCCAGAGGCCGTAAATAGAAGAACGGACAATGCGATTGCCAAAAGAGAAAGGTGGAGATCAAACAAAATACTCGGAAAATTGAAGTTTGATCAACACAATACCTCAAAATACAGGGGTGGAATCTAGAAGGATAAACATTTTCATCTCGTATAGTTGCGTTCGGCATGCTACTTTCGGTGTTATTTCGAATGTCGAGTGATAAAGTATATTTATATATACCTAAGTCATAACATGTGATTGTTACTTACATCGGTGATTTTGTCTATATTTTTGTGTAGGTGTTCAGGTTTTCTATATTGATATAATAAAAATAGCACTTGAATATTGTTCAACATGTATATGTTTACTCATAAACCTAACAAAAACATAATTGGTATAAAACTATTCCATATGATTCGTTATTATATAATATATAAATTCGTTATAGGAATATCTAAATGACATTCTAAGCCATGCTCTCAAATATACGTGTTCAATCAATTATTCCAGCATGTATTAGAATCATTGTTACGTTATTGTGTTTGCATACGTAAATTGTTGTCCAACACAAAAGTGTGGGTTTTTTTTTTCTTCTTCTTGTGTGCCCGGTGTTGGCAGTTTTCCTGGATTATCCTTTTTTTTTTACAACCTCTTCGGTATTCCCTAACATTTATTCGACAGCATTCCATTACATGGTTTTGAAAACGTATAATTAGTTGTATTGAATCATTGTTATAGAAGAAAAGTTCGAAGATAGCAAACGAGTATTCAAATGTCGAAACTCGAAGGACAGACAACACAATGACCAAACGAGAGAAAAAACAATGATCTACAGGACACTACACAGACAAGTAAGAGATTGAACAAAATAAATCCCACTATAAACCGAGTGTACATGTAATATTGATTTGAGAAGTTATGCATGTATTTGATTGTGGTTCCACAGATCGGCAGTTTAATAGCATTCTAGATGAAATACATATGTCTATATAAGAAGCAGAATATACCCAAGTTATAAATATGTATTTACACATATGAAAAACCACCGACATGCCGTAAGCAGCTGACATTCTTGATCACATAACACCTATGCGTGGTGATAGGCACTGACTGCATAGGTAGTTGTAAATCTAACTGCCATATAAGATCACGACGACAACTTGATACGGACCATATACATTCAATTCTATACATGATAAATTATCTTCTTTAATGAACATAGCATTTGTAAATTATATATTCATACCTTAGTAGAACCTAATATTATGTAATGTTTTCTCGCAACTGTAGTTTTTGTATTGATGAAAGCGACACCCTATTTTATTTAAACCTCACCGATTTATTAAATACATGTAAAAACTTGTGATTTTTAAGACATTAATGAATTTAAAGATATATAGAAAATTGCAATATTTTTTAATATAGTGTGTCACGCCTTGCAGTGTAATTCAAGGAAGTAAAATCTTTAATACACGTTTAAGGAAACCATCTCATATTTTACTCATTGGATAATATCCTGTGAAATAAACAACATTGAGGGCTAAAAAAAGCTTTATTTTGATATACTTATATAAATTGGGCATGTGTCGTGAACATGATAGGTTGCTAAATATGACTTTATAGCACCGTACCCTTCGATATATAGATAAGTGCAACAATGCTAATCTGACGAAGGCTAGCGCATCAACCAATGTTTGATTCGCCAAGGCTTGGTCATCCATTTACTCTACTAACGGAAATAACAAAATTATTTATCAAATACTATCTAAAATTATTACTGAATACAATAAAAAAAAAAGTAATGAGAAAAATGCAAATATCTAACGGAGTGCGTATGTCTTGTTTCCGAAATAACCTTCACGGTTTACTTTCCAAGTCAAAAGACTGGAAAACCAAATAAATTACAAGTATGTGGGATCAGGAAAACCACAGAATCCAAACAGAATATTCAAAAGTGGGTAAATACACGAGAAGGGGGCAACTATTACTGAATCCAATGCAAAATAAAAACATAACGATATTTCACAATAAAATCCTACACAAATGTCGTGATCATATGGATATTAATACTTGTAGATTAGATTAAATTAAACTTATTTTATTGTTAACTATGTAACATTTGGATTGGAAACAAGTTATTCCAACTTTCAAAGGTCCTCGCCACGTATTTACATACAATTATATATGTCATTCACTAGCAAGTAATAATGTATAAATAACAATAACATTTTATTACAACATTGAGGGATAAAAAGACTTTTGAAATTATATAATTTATTGAATTCTATCTGTATGTAAATTCGTGGGGGGGGGGGGTGTAATTAACAATGTATAAAAACAATTCACAAAAGAACATACAATTGTAGTTAAATCCATGGAGTGTGATCACCGTCGGGTAAAACGTTTCGTTTGTTTGATTTACAACTGCACTGATTTGATTATTTGTGCATTTTGTTCCTCAGATAAGCTATCGTCGCCAAATAGTAAATTTTCAATAAGTAAACTGTCAAGAAATTGCAGATTATTTTCAACTGTTCACGAGCTTCAACATATAAACAACACTCTAGAAAAAAGTGATTCGCATCCTATATTACCCGTCCACAGACACAACCTGGGTCATTAATTAAATTTACCCTATAAAGGTCGGCATTCAAGTTAATACTTGTAACTACATAAGCGTATTTGTGACAATATGATAACTTATTTGGCTTTCCAATCTTTCGATATTGAGCGTATCTGATGGTGGTTATTCCTGAGACGCGTCTTGCACACTAAATGTGATATCTACGTTTTTACCATTATCACAAGGTTGATACCTCTGTTGGTGGACTATTAGTCCTCGAGGGTATCACCCGCCCAGTAATCAGTGCTCTGGTTGGATCAATACCTATGCCGGTGAACTATTAGTCCCCGAGGGTATCATCCGCTCAGTAATCAGTGCTTCGGAAGTGACATGGTTTATTAGATATACTAGTACAATGTACTTATCACTGAAATTTACAGTTACTAAATAATGTAATTATTAATAAAACTAAGGTTCTCCTTCCTTAGACACAGGTGATCAAACTAAGGTTCTCCTCCCTCAGACACAGGTGATCAAACTAAGGTTCTCCTCCCTCAGACATTGGTGACCTTAACTTATGTTCTCCTCCCTCAGACATTGGTGACCTTAACTTATGTTCTCCTCCCTCAGACATTGGTGACCTTACTAAGGTTCTCCTCCCTCAGACATAGATGACCTTAACTTATGTTCTCCTCCCTCAGACATTGGTGACCTTAACTTATGTTCTCCTCCCTCAGACATTGGTGATCTTAACTTATGTTCTCCTCCCTCGGACATAGATGACCTTAACTTATGTTCTCCTCCCTCAGACATTGGTGACCTTAACTTATGTTCTCCTCCCTCAGACAT
>MJUT01059370.1:76923-117301 GCA_002080005.1 Gigantidas platifrons
TGATCAAACTAAGGTTCTCCTCCCTCAGACATAGGTGATCTTAACTTATGTTCTCCTCCCTCAGACATAGGTGATCTTAACTTATGTTCTCCTCCCTCAGACATAGGTGATCTTACTAAGGTTCTCCTCCCTCAGACAGAGGTGACCTTAGTCTAAGGTTCTCCTCCCTCAGACATAGGTGACCTTAGCCTAAGGTTCTCCTCCCTCAGACATAGCTGACCTTAGTCAAGTTGGCTATCCTGGTAATGATCTTTGGTATTATTACTCCCAAAACTTTATTTGGCTTTGCAATGTTTCGAATTTGAGCATACCTGATGAAGGTTATTCCAGAAACGCGTCGTGTGCACTAGATATGATATCTACGTTTTCACAAGGTACTAATTATAATGCAACCATGTGACCCACAGTTGTATACGAATCCAGTGTTTGTAACATTATCGTAGCTATATTTTTGTATGTGATCAATATTTATCCTCTAAATAAACATAAATTGCTTTTATTTAACATATTAAAAGTACATGTACATAAAAATCATTATTGAAAGATACAATCATCTATACCAGTAGACAAAAGACACAATCCACGAGGGGCCCGGGTGGCTCAATCAGTTAGGTCGCTGGATCTAACAACTCATACAAGCCTATCACCAATACGGCGTGGGTTCGCGCCCGGCTTTGTAAATGACAAAAAGGGTGCAGTCGATTCGCACCCACAAGTGATAAAGTTTACCAGTTGCTTGCCCATGGTCGGTGGTTCTCTCCGGGTACTCCGGCTTCCTCCATCACTAAAACTGGTCCCCATGATATAGCTGAAATATTGTTGAAAGTGGCGTTAAACACCTAAAATCAAAATTTTAAAAATCACAATCCACGATTTTTAGTGGAACAGGAACTTCTTACCCTTTCGGAGCACCCGGTTTTTCATGGGATTCGTGTTGGCTCAATCTATAGTTTTATGCTTTGTGTTTTGTAAATCATTGTTTGTTCTTTTGGACATTGCCTGTCCTTCCTCTATAAACGGTTTCAAACTACCCTTTGATATTTTAAAACTGTTTTGTGAATTTATGAGAATTATGCTGTACACGATGGCAATTAATTTGCTATTTTAAAATAATTCTTGTCACTAAATATGATACCATGGTTATGTCAAATTAAACTTGAACGAGCAGTTACTATGGTGCGGGCTGATTTGGATCATGCAAGTTATTACAAAAAATATTTATCCAGAGTGACCATAATTTGATCACGAATTGTGATTTTGTTGCGACAACCTTATGCCACAGCGGACCACAATCACTCCAATAAGCGACATGTGGCGTCACGACATCATACTATGCATATATTATTGCTTAAAATACACAATAATATTGTCAATGCAGAGGAAGCAGTAAATTATGCTTTTGTCTGCGTTTCAGTGATGGACGATACTGAGTATACATAATTTGGAGTAGACCCCATGTATGTGTTTTACAAACCTGTCATTTTAGATTAGGTATTGCTACCAATCGTTGCTGTAGGGAAGGATATGTCAGTCTGGTCCCACAAAACTGCAAATGTCCAAGGAACTGGAAAAGAGAAGATATTTGAAACAGAATAGTCAACTTTGCTACACGATAACGACAGATGTCATACGAATGATGTGATATTTGAATGCTTACCTTCACGCCATCATTATCTTCGGATCTCTCGCTAATGTATCATCTTTATGGTAATCTTGGAAGCTGTGTCTGTTATAGCGTAAACGGATCGCAAGCTCTGGTGCAGTTGTGCATGCTTTCTGAAAATGTAAAGAGCTTGAAGATACCAAAGGGGTAATCATAATCCATATATCGAAGAAGAACAGACAATACAATAACCCCAAAAAAAGTACAAAAGGACAAACTACGAACTACAAAACATACACATAAAACTAAGGATCGAGTAACACGAATCCCACGAAAACCGGGGGTGAACTCAGGTTCGCCGAAGGGGTGAGCAGTATCTACCCCACTAGTGGCACCCGTCGTGTTAATCTATTTACAAACTCGGTGATAACTCATGAATGAGGGATGGACCGCAACCTAGCATTACACATTGTATATTACTCTCTCTATCTTCGGTTCGATAACGACATTTGACATTTTTGATTATTTTCTGTTCGTTCAAGCTGATAAATTATAGGAACAGGTTATCCTTCATGTGAGGACCAAGGTTCACTCCTAGTTTTGGATTGGGTCTGTGTTGCTCATCTTTTTAGCTTTCTACATTGTATTTTTTTTTTTGTATTCGTTGTGTTTCGTATTATTTATTAAATATTTCACATGTTATAGTGTGTCTTAAACGCATCGTCCTTACAATATTAGATCTCTACATTTGACTTATTTCTTGTACAAAATCATGAAATACACATTTCTTTTTAAGGTAATTTCTTAAAAAGAAATTTATATATTTCGTAAGTAGTATATCGTCGTTACTTTAGTTGAATAGTATATACATTTGTGTATATGTATATACATTGTATATATAAATTAATGCCAATGACGCTGTAGATGACACAGTTGCTGCATAATCTCTACTTTTTTTATTTCTTTTTTCAAATATATTTGTATGAAATATACGATATAAAATTTTAATTTGAATTGACAGTGCAAAGATGTGAAAATATAATATCATACCTCATTAGGTATATATTTCAAGGTTAAATATTGTACTTTTAAATGCCTTTGACTGTTAATAACCAATAAAGTCAATTATACCATCAAAGATACCAATTTCATTTATAAAAGGAAATGGACGATGGTACGATCAATCATTAGATATAGACTTTCAGCATGCAGAAACAATTGCATCAGTGTATGTTTGCGTAAATGGTACATTTAACACGCTTTGTACGTTTTCGATTTGTTGCTTTCATTAGCGAAATTGAAGAGATATTAGTTATTGAAATACGTATCTATTTCATGCTGATTTCATTGGTACATTAAGTTTAATCACCAATAGGAGTATTTGAAATGCATCCAAGACAAGCATCATTGCAAAATATACGTTTTTGTGGCATACGACTTTAATAAGGGGTAATCAGAAGTCATATATCGAAGAGGGGAAAACAGTGCAATGAGCAAAACAAAGGGACAAGAGACAAACAACGATCTACAAAACACTACACAGAAAACAAAAGATGTGGGAAAAAAGAATCCCACACGAATCCCACACAACACTAAGGTATGCATCGCACCACGCATTTCTTAGAAAAGGTAACATGCAGCTGGTACTTTATTAGACAAATAGAGGGAAATCCTGTTTGACCTTAGATGAATATACGTATAGGAATCTAAAAACCATACATTTGCAGTAAACAATTACAAATATGACAGGGTGACGTGACAAGGATTTATTGCATAAGAAGTTTGGATACAGGTATCCTGTATTATATTACCTGTATAAATATTCTAATAAACATGTTAGTGCTTTCTGATCTGTGGTTTTAATAGTGTGTGTCTCGTTTTATTGACGGAAACTATCATGAACAAAAGTGCACAACATGCAACAGGTTAATCCTGGCTAACGGAAGGGCTATATCATATAACTTTGCGCGAATGAAACATTTGAAAATTGCACAAACAATATCTTTTATACGGAAAAGTCATTTCAACTTATGTATGTGTATATCTCTTTAAAAACTGTTGTATATTATATTTACAACACATACATTTGGACAACCATCTTCAAACAAATGCAAAAAATAGAAAGTGTTGTGCAATTGTATTGTTTATAATTCATGATCTAGGAACCACTGGATCTTCCTCGTGTGTCCTATGTTTATTTTTTTTTATATTTTATTTTGACAAATTTTCTTTTTCAGTACTTTTCTAACCGCATCCGTTAAAATTCGTGGGTGAGCTATCGAACAGTTGCAAATTTTCCCCATTTTCTAAATAAATAACAACTATATGTAGGCGCAGTAGAATGTGTCAAATGAATATCTTAAGGCTGAGTATGTTCTCTAATAGATGTAGGAATCTATTTTATTGGCGCGGAAAATTCCCTTTGTTTTCGAGAGGAGCTCGGTGGATCGAGGTAAAGGTCGTTGATTTTCACACATGAGTGAAAGATAGAAAGATATTTGAATCTTTTATTTTGGCCGAAAGAAAAAAATCTTCTGTAAATGACTAGATAAAAAGTATTTAAAAAAAATGCGGGAACTGTAATGCTATTTCCTTCAAATTTTATCAATACGTATTCATAATTTTGACGTTTCCTTGGACAAGATATACCATGAAAGACAGCATGACGTGTGGTTGTCTTCTACGAATTGTCTCGCAAGCGCTAGGAGAGGTTTGATGTACGGAAGCAATCTACAATGAATGCATATTGTCGGAAATAAAATTCATTTCTACGAGCTTTAGAAACAGATATAATAACGTCCATTTGGCGATGATTTCTTACTTGTTTCGCAGCGAGTGCAAATAGAATTTATTTTAACTGACAACATAAATCCATTTTGTTTATCCTGCAATGTCAAAATGTCCAAAACAATTGCCAAATTTTACTGAAAACAATAAGAACATCGTGTTTGTTTTTGCGTCTACACTATACTATTACCGTTTCTTACATGCATCATGTACACGGAGACTGCTTTTTGTATACCTGGTCTATACGATTAAGCAGAAATTCATATTCCTTTATTGTGCAGCAAATATTTAAGAAATAATTAATGAATGCCATAGATTGTATGTGGTCTAACAAAGTTAAAATATTTGCTAATATAAGTGCATCCCGAGCGATAGTGAGTGATGAAATAGAACGAACCAATGCTACCCATGATAAAAACGTTATACAAAACTATTGCTTCCATGAATAATTTCGATTCTAATAGGAAAAATCTAACTTTTTATTGAAGTATGAGTCACTAATAGAAATGCATGTACTAAGAAAATCAACATGACATAACTTTCAGGTTGTATTTAGCATATTATTTCGGAAAGTAACAAAACCAGCATTGTTATGTTCGTATGCACCACATGAAATCACTCGGGAATTAAATCCACATTTTGTGTGAAAATACGCATGCGCGAAGTAAAACCTATCGGGAATTCCACCATGGTATTGTTTATATAGTCAATGAAGGACGTCATATTACATGTAGAATTCATTAACAAGTGTAGTGTAGGACGACAGAACGATTGCACGAAATAAATCGAGAAAACGTTGAATTAATTTTTTAAGATCATCTATTAGGTGTTCAGTTATATTTTTAATATATTCCTAGTTAAAATATGCAGGTAAAAATCAACCCAAATATCAGACACGATACGTTTAAAGTGCAACATTATATATAAATTTAGGAGAAAGTTTGAGCAAATGATATTTCTGTCACCTTTCTTTGGGTTTGAGATGCAATGTACTTTAAACTTTAAATGTTACTATTTTACATTGATGCAATCGTACATTAAACACAATGATTAATTGTCTCTCAATGAGTTCCAATTATGCTATTAAGTAACTCGTACATGGAGAATGCTACGTTGCTTGCAGATAAAGACGATATTCAATAGAGCAAGACTTTGTTATGGACGGTTGTTGATGGGCAGTGCAAAGACTAAAATTTCCGAACATATCCATTCTTGTCTTTTATTTCCCCTGTAGCAGTTTCAAATTCGTATAGGTATATATTCTAAATTAGGAACTAAGATGTGCCTGTGACTGGAAGTTCAGCTTTCCATATGAAATAGGATATAATGGATCGGAGAGGAACATATTGCCTTGTGACGAACCAGTAACGACTATGCATAATATTATTGTATTTGCAACATCTTCAATATTTTAGATTTTTTTTTCATAATTTGCGTTGTCAGTAGCGATTACCTGCATGTATGAATAAGGCAGTGTTTTGAGGAATTAAGCTGAAATATAGTTTAGGTCTCGTCATGATGTAATTTGTAACGTACGAGTAGGATCCATTTTTGTTGTCATAAGACAAAATCAAACAAACACTGTGATAAATACTTCTCGCCGTTTCATTGCAACTTATTTTTAATTTTAATTTGACGTCAATGTTTCGCTTTGTAAACAAACCATTGATGTATTACTTCATATACTCTTATTGGCCAATGCGCGGTCCACACATTTAGACTTGGCGATAAAATCTCACAATAAAATTATTTACAATGTTGTTAACGTTTTCAAAATATCTACGAATTCCTTATCGTAAAAGCACACGTAGATGAGTTATCGTCTGCTCGAATTTGGTAGAGTGAAGGATAGAAGAACCACCCAGAGCTGCATATATTGTGAGTGACCTTGTCCGTAAACGTAATTATAAATTACTGCCTTTCTCAGCAAAATGCACTACCGTATTTGTACTGTTAGAAATATCAGAATCGAATTAAGAAAGCCATACTGTGCTCTGGAAATGATATTAATATCCTTCCAACCGATGTTAAATCTCACAGCATAGTATGGCTTCCATTAATTATTTAGTAATTGTTAAACAACTGTTAACGTCACCTCACATATACTATTTCGTTTGAAGTAGATCACAAACACATTTCCTGAAATCATACATGTAGCTCGTAATACGAAATTGGTCCGTTCGTTGTAGTACTCACTTGTTAATAAAAATCATCCTATCTTGAAAATATAAATGACTGATTGATTAGTGTTTAGCACCACCTTAATCACTGTTTTTTAATGTTTGAAATGTAACACAAACATAGATACCTAATGTCATCAGGTACGGTCATAGCCAATAGATTGGACGGCCAAATATTTATGTCTTAAATCTATTGGGAGCATGTAAACACCATGGCCTCAATAGAATAGTCAAACTCAGCTTATGCTACAGGTACCTATGTCTGATGGAAATTTACTTTAGTTTTAAGTACTGTAAGAAAATTATGAAGATACTAAAGGGGTATTCAGAAGAACAGACAACACAATGGCCAAAAGAAAAAGCACAAAAGGACAAAGAACGATCTACAAAACATACACATAAAACTAAAGATCGAGTAATACGAACCCCACTAAAAACCGTAATTTAAAAAAAACACAAAAAAAACAATATATTTCGGTGCCGAAGCACTGTGTACTGAGCGGGTGATGTCCTCACATAACTATCAAACATATAGTTCATTTCTATTGATTTGAACATAAGTGTGTGTTTCCTCTTATTTATATTTCAATTCAAAGGAATTTCTTTCTAAATTGTAGTGACGTCATTGATTGTCATAGATTAAAAGTTTAAATAAATATGAATCAAACAATTTTTTTTAAAGATAAACGTCTATCGTATTTTATTGAATCTGATCTTTAAATACTCTCCAGTACTCAGAGGTCGTAACATGTTTTGAATATGAAGCTACTTGTGAGATACTTTGGAAGTACTTTGAAAGTACTTTATTCATTGGCACAAATTCAAATAATACCTTGATATAAGGCCTAGTGAGGAGGGGGTAAAAATGTCGGCTTGAATTCCATTCTTAACCACACAAATATAGATCAATACATTTGTACTGACATATCACTTTATAAATGATTTTTATTTAAATTTAACTTTTGCATATTTTGGTCCCCGGTAATATCTACTGTATATCTTATAGGTTGCGGGTTAAATCGACCCTTGGTATAAAACTATGTATTTCTATTCTTGTAATATAATGTCAGCAGGTTTATGAGAAATACGGAAATAATTCATATACAACTGCTACATTTTACTTACCATTGTTTTAGAGTTATGGTGCTTAACGTCACTTTCAACAATATTTCAGTTATATCGTTGCGTCTATTGTTTTAACGGTATAAATCTGAATAACAACAGACATGTGCATTCCAAGAGAAAATGACGCTACGTATCGAAGAAGAGTTTGTAGATACCAGGTTGGTAATCAGAATCCGTAAATCGAATTTAGTTACCTTGATTGATGCTTAACACCACCTTGACAAAAAGTACAGGTAAATCGTAGAGTTTCATCATTCATGACTTGCCAACGAATCTTTCACACAAATAACACGACGAATGCCAGTATGAAGCAGATCTCCATATCATGTGATGTTCGTGTCGTCGTAAAACAGTCACACAGTGCGTGTCACCAGGGAAGCAGGAGCTGCTTATCCTTGCTGAGCACATGTATTTACTCTCTTTTTTGTGTGGGGTTCGTGGTGTTCAATATTTTGTTTTCTGTGCTTTGTTTTGTAGATTGTTGTTTGACGTATTTTCCATTATATTTTATATTCATTTTGCGACTTACGGCCTCTGATTACTCCTTTGATATCTTCAAACTTTTCTTAAAGTATATGAGGGAATTATATTTAATTGCATTTCAAATGAAAAAAGAACGTTTGGATCGTCGTTAGAACGAAAAGTCACTGTCTCAAGTGTGTATGTGCAAATCCTATATTTGTTCTTAAATCTAGATCATAATCTTTTTCTTTTACTCTATTGCCTCCGAATTGCAGCGACCCAATAAATAATATGTTTTAATATTTGTGTTGAAATTTCGTTTACAAACAGTGTTTCGAAATGAAATTAGTTTTCAGTTTTAATTTTAAACATTTTGTAAACATTTATTATTAAACTTATTTTGATCAAAGTTTTACAACTATGACCTAAATTAATGAATAGTTTGTGCCTGCAAGCTCATATTATGCCTATGCGTCGATATAGTAGTCAACAGGTATGTTTACGCCGGTGGCGGATCGTTGAAATACGATACTGAAAAAAGTATCAATTAACGTCGAAAATGAATGCAACACTAGCTTCTTTAAAAGGATCAATCAATTGTGTTAATTTCATGCGACCGATGACAACTCATAAAAATAATCCCAATATTTTGATTCGGATATGTTAGACATTTATATTTTGCTGATATCAAGGCATTAAAAGCCTCTTAAGAGTCTCATAATTCATTGGATATTCGTTAACCAATGAAAATGTTTTATAAGACAATCCCAATACAAAATCATCGAGGCGATCAAATAAAAACATCATGGTCATTCGCAGGTCAATTTTGTGTTGACATATTTTTCGGTTCATAAACTTTTCGGAAGTTAATGTACTATAATCGGGTGGTTTTTATATGGTAAATAAATATGTTTACAGTGGACTAACACGATACTAGTAGATAAATGGATTTCGTGCAATGTAATCGTGAATCAAACGGAATGTCTTTAATTTTCGAGTAAAAATTAATACAACGAAGAATACATATATATTTTAGATTGACCGTGCCCTGCCGTTGGTTGTAAATAGCCTATTTTTCATGGATAAATGGATTTCTTATAATGTAATCGTGATTCAAGCAGAATTCATAACAATACGCTTTTGCATTAATTTTATAATAAAACAAAATAACATAATCCTGAATCGAACAAATTGTCTTTAATCTTATAATAATACAAAAATACAACGTAGATTAAATGCATATTTTGGAAAAATTCACCGTACCATGCCGTTTGTTGATGATAACTCAGTGTCTTAGATAAAGTGGATTTTATGCCATGTAATCGTGAATCAAGCAGAATTCATGACCATACGCTTTTTGCTTTAATTTTACAGTAAAAACAAATAGATAATTATATTTTGGATTAATCATACCGTGGAGTTTGTTTTCGATAACTTTCTGGCATTGTTTTAATATATATTTCCAGTGCATATCTTTGTAAGTGCATCATGGAATACACTGCTTTCTGTTAAATAGTACCCATTAGAAAAAAAGTAATCCACTAGAGGTGCGAAGTGAATCAAATGCACGACGTGTCCTCAGGACGAGTTACAAATAAATGGCTCGTGTATGACGAATGCCACCTTTTGAATGTAAACGACAATTATCAATAGCTCCTAATAAGCAACACTTTGTTTTGAGTAATCATCGGTGGACTGTTGGAGCTCGAGACAAAAATGTTCGATCCTGTCAATTGTGTCATCATTAATAAAACGCTCCACCTTCCAATTTCTAACCCAGTGGCACATTTTACCTATATGATTATTAATAAACTATTGCTCACTTGCCAACATCCAATTAATCAGTTTTTATTTAAAGTCTTGGGCTGTAAAAGTTCATAGCACATGGACAACAGTTGTTTACCCTATACATAATTGCATTTGTCTGAGAATTATGTACAATTCTGCTGCCTCCATTTGTTCGCTTTATACCAGTTCTTCTCAAATAAACAACAACGTGTTAAAAATCATGAATTTTGTATACTAATATAATTCAAAATTGTTTATATGTCTTAGACAATTTTAAAACAAAGATCATAAATACAACTCAAGGTATGTCATTGACATTAAATGATAATTTGTATATACAATAGTACGTCATCAGACAATGTCATAATCAGACATATGGACAAATGTTGTCACCAGACGAACGATATGGACCGACCTCGAGAAACTGATCATATTTATCAAAGCATTACGTGAGTGTATAATACTTCCGTATGGAAGACGGGAGTGACATTTTCGCGTTTTCGCCTTTTATTATTTACAAAGGGGAAAAGTAAAAATTAAAACGTGAAATGATATTGCTTCACGTTTTTCTCACATTAGCGTGTTTGCTTTGTGACAATTAAAATGTGAAAACGCGAAATGGTTACATTTGCTTCCATTGTTCTCTCATAGCAATTTCGATTAATTTCTAGTACACTATTCCATGTTTCTCGCTGTGAAATTGTTGATTAAAGCATCCAAAATATAATTGATTTGGAAAGTGTAAACCATTATACATGTTGTATGTGTATAATTTGGGTTCTTGTCACATTTCTAGTTAAATATCAAAATTTCCATATAGGATGATCAATATTAATCTTTTTGATAATCGTTTATCGTTATGTATGAATACAATAGACGGTCCCGACTTTAAGGCGATCTGACTGAAATGTAATATAATAAAAATGTAGATAGTATAAGAAAAGTTTGGAGACACAAACGAGGTAATCAGAATTCGTAAATCGATAAATGCCAGAAGATAAAGGTCAAAAGGACAAACAACGATCTACAAAATACTACATAGAAAACTAAAGATCAAGCAACACTAATCCCACTAAAAACCGGGGGTGAACTCAGGTGCTCCGGAAGGGTTGATAGTTCCTGTTCCACTAATTTCGTTCTCAAGACGAATTTCACTCGTTATATTAGGTACGCTAAAAGTAACAAAAAAGAGATTGAGAAGCAGGTAAAATATTATGACTGGCATTATTTTTTTAGATTATTTAATAATTTCATTACAGGAAACATTGTTTAAATATGTTGTCCAACATCCTGCAGATATTCTATGAAGCGGATTCTCCATCTTAGTATTCTCCAATGCTACTGCGTCGAGGAAGTGGCGGTCTTTATAATTAGTGTCACGTATAGAACGTTGCCTATCTATATCTCACTTATATCACGTATCTATCAAATGTAAGGAAGACATAAAAATAAAATTCAGGTAAATCCCCACATGGATATTTTTAAAACGTAGATTCATTATCCAGATTTAAAGTTGAAGGATTTATCTAATATATACTTGGAACTAACTGGCACAACATTGTCTTACCTGTTAAAATAATAAAAGAGTAAAGGAACGTGTTAACACACATAATTTATTGTCCACTCTTATATCATTTTCATAATTATATACATTTATATAAATCATAGTTTGCTAACCTTATTCAGGTGTTAAAGACAGTTGAAATAATTACCATGACAGTTACATATAAGCCTACTTGTTTATCATTTATTCCAGTTCAGCTTTCAAAAAAATGAAATAAAGTATTATTATTTTTTTCTACATCTTGATATTAAACTATAAAACCAATAAAATAAATAATACTATTTTTTTTTAATTATTATAGGTAATATTTTAATCTTCTACTAATTTGACAGGAGGTCGTCGTTGTCGGGATCGTATAATGGTTGGATTTACAACTACATGTGCAAGCAGTGCTTATCACAACTAACGTTGTGAGTTCGAGCCCTGTTTATGGCGAGGTGTACTTGATACAACATTATGTGATAAATTGAAGGACACACAACAAAATGGTTAACAGAAAAAGGAACAAATAATTATCTACAAATCATTACACAGAAAACTAAAGATTTAAGTGATGTGACTATGTCGCACGACACTCCGGATCAGTGTGGGTAAAATGTAATCAACCCAGTGTCGTGACAATTACACATTCAATAGTATATAGTGACTAACAGTTATACAAATATCGTGCCAACATAGACATTTCCAAGAGAGTCGAAAATACGTCATTATATATTCAAACATAGTCTGGATAAATCAGAACATGATTAGAATATAACAGACTAAATGAAGACATTCTAGAGTGTCTGGTGTCCTTGATATATGTCCTGCAACTAGTGAATCCATTGACTGTATAATACATAGGTGTATAGAAGTACTGATGAGATAACAAGGTCGTAGTATATCGTCATTTAGTTGATTTTTTAACTTATGATAACAGGCAGTACATACACGTCGACATTCTGTAGATTATAATGAATCTCTTAATGGACAATTTCTCTGTCATCTGCATATGGAGTATATATCTCTTAGTTGATCCAATATTGCTGAGCTTTTGGCAGGACCGCTTTGACAGAATTGTACGTCCCCGGGCAAAGCAGTGCACAACCACTCACATGAATAAAAATGTAAATGTCGATAAAATTAAACATATATTTATTGTATTGGTACGTCCAACAAAATCAGTGTTTAAACATTAAAAACATGCTGTACACAATCTACATAGATTATCATGGGTATCCTATGCTCATGGGGCCCTCGGGCAACTGCCCATCGTGTCAATGTGTTAAGACTGCACTGGCTTGTAGTTACTATCATGATTTCCTTCATAGAGGGTTGCTGTTAACAAGGGAACTACTGCACCATGGGTTTATAGAGATTAAGTTGAAGTCAATACTTCGAAAGTTTTATGGTCGCGACCATGACTTGGTTGATCCGTTACAGAATAGTTGTGTCACAAACGACCACGGATGTATTGCGTTTGTCGTAGTCCCAATCCGGTCCTTTCCTCAATCATGACTCATCACCAGGTTTGTAACAAGAGTAACATGACGGGTGGAACAGGAACTGCTTTGCCTTCCTGAGCTCCTGAGTTCACTCTCGATCTTTAGTTTCCTATGCGGGGTTTTGTAGATCTTTTTTGTCCTGCTGTCTTTTTTATTGAAGTTCGTGTTTCAAGCCAAGAAAGTGAGTGTTCCTGTATTTGTGTAAGGGGCCTCGCTTTCGTCTCTTTCTACAATTATTCTGTTGGATTCTGTAAATGTTCCGACAGTGTTATTATTTTGTTTTTCATTTTTTTTAATGGGTATATGTTATTATATTCCCCACTTTGAAAGTGACATATGGCTGAGAAAACAAAATAATGATATTATATTTATTTTGTACTCGTCTCGAAACAATACTTTTGATACCGTATTAGATTGATTGGTCACTGTTTAACGTCCAGAGAGCAGTATTTCAACTATATTCAGGACGAGAACAAAATCGCCAATATCTATAAAGATACACGAGTTAAGAATTGGAAGATCAGGGGCAACAACTTTTCACTGCAAACGGAAAAGTATGGAGTGTTGGGTATAGACGATTATTTAGTTTATTGTTGTTGCTACAATTAACATACTCTTTTTCGAAATTTACGAGAAAGGTCTTCAAAAGCATGGTGCGTGGCACTCACCAAATACAATACTGACTACGTTCTGTGTCCAGGCTATATCTGTCAACCTCTACATCATCTGGCGAGTTATGTTTAAATGCTGTATTGGTCGACTGAAATAACTATTCTGATAACGGTGCTAGGCGCTCTAATCGTTTTAAAAAGTATGCTCGGTTTTTGGGGTTATGAGAGGGGTTATTTTGTTTAACGCCACTTTCAACTATATATCAATTATATCGTTAATGTCGGTTTTATTGGGTTTATGTATATCTCAGCAATTCTTTTACCATATGTGTAAAGAGTTTTGACATTTAATAATTGTAACTTAGATAATCCATAAAACATTTTCACTATCAAAAATGTTACAAATATGCTAAAAACGCTTAATTATATTTCAGGTTCTTCTGCCTACCTAGATACATTATACCTGATTTAACTTTCAATTAATAGGTAGCCAATAATTCAATGAATAAAATACAGGTGGATTAAAATAGACACGATTTTTCGCTCAATTGAACACTTGTTATTTATGGGTGTAAGCAATGTGTAGGAGTTAAAACTGGGGAAATAAATAAATTTACATATTTGAATCAAACAAAATATGCTTCAATTGTTTCCCGACTGGACACGATTTTCGGTGTTTTATTTAAAGGGTAGTCTGCCGGTAAACTACGTCATCTGTCAACTGACAATATAATAGTTTAAACTATAATTTTACTATTATACGTTTTATAGTCACGATTTCAGAAATTTAAGTACCTGCTTAATGGTTCACACAGGTGGAAACACACTTATTATAGATACATGATCTAAAAATAGAATCTCGATTTTTTTTTAAATACATGTACGTTATGGTATAAAAGCAGGCGATACCTTTTTTAGAGTTTATTATTTTCGGTTCATTTCTTGTAGGAAGTGTCTATTTAAAAATTAAAATGGTAATGAAAACATAAATCGAACTAAATTAGTGAATAATATTAGTTTTATACTTATATTTAAAAAAGGGTTATATCAAGGACATACCCATCGTCATTTTGAAAAAAACACAAATTGCATGTTCAATTTATTTTTATAATTTGTTCCCGTTCGTTTATATGTAATATTTGTAGACAATTGTTTACATCACAGTTATTAATTACTTATTTGATTTATTATTTATTTATTTATTTATGTATTTATTTATTTTTTTTTTAATTTATTTTATATAATTTATATTATGCATGCATTTCCAAATACCCCTTTGTAAAACTTTTACTACAATAATCATTTGTGCTTCATGTTGCTAAACAATTTCATATTTTGCATCTACAGCTGATGTTCTTTTCTCAACGTTTTTATAACAGAAATGTGTGATTTTCGTGTCTCTCTATCTTCAGTTGTCAGTGTAATGTTTTTGTACAATATTGCTTGTCTTCTTGTCCTTATTCAATTGACCATTGTATTGTCTGTCCTTCGATTTACGACTTCTGATTACACCTTTGGTGTCTTTTCATACATGCAAATTACATCATTCATCTACATAAGCCATTCCATTGCGATGGATTATCGGTGTTTATCGTCACTTTCAGCCATTTCCAGCTGTATGATGACTCTCAGACTTCAAGGCGGATGAAACACCAGTCTATTGGTAGGTTCTAAACTTTTGACTATAAGTGTGGCTGACGTCATTCAAGAAACGAGTCGAGTTCAGTAAATTATATATCTATGGTTTTATTTCCAGAAACACGTGAGGTGGGAAACGCATTGGTGGTGTAATTCAAGATATGCGTGGTGCGCATTAAATTGGATATCTACGGGTTTATTTCTAGAAACACTTCAGGTGGGAACCGTAAAGGTGCTGTAAATGTTAGCGTGGTCACCACGGGTGCGGTAGATCGTGGGTTCGAGCCCCGGTCGGGTCAAATCGAAGACTATAAAATTGGTATTTGTTGCTTCTTCGCTATGCAGCATTAAGGAGTAAGAGCAAGGACTGGTTAGCTAGGAATCAGGATTATGCGTCCGAGTTTACCGACAAGTTCATCCGCCGGCTGATCCAATTAAGAGTGTTAGTCTTATACAAAGCGGAAATCATCACCATTTTATTAAATGTAGCTTGTTCTCGGCATAGCATAGCTGAAGAATTGCTGACTTGACGCTAAGCAACAATCACTCACTCACTAACTTAAGGTTGACATTGTGTAGGGAACTCGTGTCAGTGGTGTGAGGCTTGTGGTCAGAGGTTAACGTTTTAGATATAATTTTATTTTTCATAGTCACGATTTTAGAGCTTTGAATAGCTATTAAATGTTTCACATAGGTGTAAGGAAGTTATTTATATTTATGTGTGGCTTAAAATAAAATATAGACTGAACATACGTCATAGTGTAAAATGAAGAGATACTTTTTTCGGCATCTTATTGGTTTTTCGTTTGTTCCGGAAAGTGTAGCAAAACCTTTAATATTATATTTTAAACAAGGTATCATATAGACGCCCTTTTCGCTGAAATTCATTAAAATTCACGCAATATTTTTCCCCCAGTGATATATTACCTTTCATTAAAATACATTTGTAGACCACAAGTCTGGTATTCGCGATATTATTGCAAAAGTACTGATAAGTGACGATAAACAAAACAACCCACGCAACCCGTCTACAATGCGCGGGTACATTAATTATTATGGTGTTTAACGCCACTTACAACAATATTTCAGCTATATCGTGGCGATCAGTTTTATTAGTGGGGGAAACCGCAGGACCCGGGGAAACCACCAAGTCACTGACAAACTTTATCACATAATGTTGTATCGAGTACACCTCGCCTGAGCGAGATTCGAACGCACAACATGGGTGGTGATAAGCACTGATTGCATAGGTAGTCATAAATCCAACTATCATACGATCACGGCCATGGCGTCCCCACGAAAATTGGTTTGTCGACCAGCCCATCTCTTCTTACTCGGACATCGATTTTGATACCATATTAACTAGCAAAATACATTCTGCATGAATACGAAGAACATTACGTTTAACATGTGTTTTAAATTCCAATTTCTTACAAAAACGAAAATTAGGCGAGACTATGGGATTTTAAAATTTAAGCGTCTCCTGATCAATCCTGATCATTATTTATAAAGTCGAGGATTGTTACATATTGGAACACTGTGGTTAAAACACTGTAAATATCGAACATTAGTGAGCACGACGCTCGCCTGGAATAACCTTCAACAGGTACGCTTAAATTCAAAAGATTGGAAAACTAAATAATTTAAAGTCTTTGGCAGTAGGAAAAACAAAGTATATAATCAGGATAGCCAACGTTGTCTAAGGTGACCTATGTCTAAGGTGACCTATGTTTAAGGTGACCTATGTTTAAGGGGTTCGAACATTAGTTTTAATAATAACTACATTATTTAGGAACTGCAGCTTTCAATAATAAAACTTATCTAATAAACTATGTCAGTTTTACAACATTGACTGTTGGGTGGATGATACCACCGGGGACTAATAGTCCGCCAGAAGATGTATTGACCTAGTAGTAGTAACAGTGACTACTGGGTGGATGATACCATCGGGGACTAATAGTCCACCAGAAGATGTATTGACCTAGTAGTAGTAACAGTGACTACTGGGTGGATGATACCATCGGGGACTAATAGTCCACCAGAAGATGTATTGACCCAGTGATAGTAATAATAACGTAGATATTGTTCTAATAAGGAAAATATCTGCAAGCAGCTAAAAGAAGAGTTTGAAGATACCAACGGGGTAATCTGAATCCTTAAATTGAAGGACAGACAGCACAATGGCCAAAAGAAGAAGGACAAACAATGATTTACAAAACATTACATATAAAACTAAAGATCGACTAACGCAAACCCCACTAAAACAGGCAATGAACTCAGGTACTCCGGGAGGATAAGCAGTTCCTGAAACAAAGAAATCGAGTAATGCGCGAACAATTCAAGACGACCGTTAAGCGGTTAAAAGATGATATAAGTTTTGGTCATTGGTTCCCATTAATATGTCGACTCATGTTTAATAAGTTTGTACACTGTAATTAGATATACAATGTAGTTTATATCCAGTAGAGTATAAGCGTGATACATATGGTGGATATAAGATGTAGACATGTCTGCTGGTAATATCCTTCTTTAATGTTTCCTAAGCCGGAATATGAAAGATGCTAGTGGTCGCTGAATTTAGGGGGTTATGGTGTTTAACGTCACTTTCAACAATATTTCAGTCATATCATGGCGTCGCTGGATTTAGTGTTGCCCAATCTATGCATACTGAAATAGGAAATTAAAGGAGCGAAATAAAAAGTTTATAGGCTAACTTCCACTAGGACTAAATACATGTACCTGTACAAACGGAAGTCGACTAGTAATGGTACATATTTCGTACTCAAAGGAATGACAGTGATATTTTGGGTGGGCCGACCACCGAACTCAACACATACAATGTATGGTGTCAATCACCACAATATCCGGCATTGTAACAGTATTTCCCACTATGTATTTTCCATGATTTGGTGAATTCTTTCGCAATGAGATATATCAAATTCCGTGTTTCCCCTTTTCAACTTTCCCAATAAATAATGATAATTTTATGCGTCTACCATAGATAACATTTTTTACTTTTTTCTATTTTATTTTTTATATATGGTCGGACTTTTAAGGTATAGATGTTATGTTAATATATATACGAGGGTTGTCCGTAAAGTTCGTGGACTATCTCAATAAAATCTGACTGACATGTTCGAAATAATTGAAACTAGGATATAATTAATTACATGATTTACTGATTAATTGTAAAAAAAATTATCACAGTACATGCTTAAATAATCGTGCTTCCGTGAATTTAAAAATCAACAGAAACTCACACCCGGAGCAACGCGACACAACTTCCTGACGTTCAACGACGTCAACAGTAGTAAAAGTTAACTTTTCTCGACGTAGTCCGTTCGACTCTACACATTTCTTACATCTCTTCAACCAGTCATCAAATATTTTCTCAAATTGTTCCGTTTTCATATTTAGAATTATATTCGTCACTTCCTGTCTTAGTTCCAGTAAATCATCGAACCTCTGTCCACGGAGAAATGATTTAATGTACGGAAATGCCGCAAAATCCATTGGAGTCAGGGTTGTATAGAGGATACTTCAGACACTCGAATCCAAGTAAATCTAACTCTAGTTGAGTTGCTTGGGAAGTATGTGCCGGTGCATTATCTTGGTGTAGTATCACTTGGTCTAGATTGGTCATAGTGGAACCAACTTTCGTCGGTTGTAATTATTCGGTCCAGAAATCTTATGCCACCACGATTAACTTTTTGATAAATTGTTTTGACAATTCCACTCTTTTTGTTAAATGTTCAGCTGTAAGAATTCACAGTACCCATCTAGCACATACTCGGTTAATATTTAAATCATTTGCTAAAATTTAGTGCGCTGTAGTCTTAGAAATTCCACATTTGTCTGCAACTTCACGGACTGTTAGTCGCCGATCACCGTTAATAACATCCCGAACTTCATTTTTTACAGCATCGGATTCTCTAATAGATGGTCTGCCTTCCCGCTCATCGTCTGCTAAACTGTCTCTTCCGTCTGCAAACCTTTTGTGCCACTTGAATATCAATGAACGGCTTACTTTACTATGTTTCTCTGACTGTTTTAAGAACTTGTGCGTTTCTGTTGGCGTTTTTCCGATGTCCACGCAAAACTTTATCACCGCCCGCTGTTTCACCTTTTCCGCAAACGTCCCCTTTTTTTAGTAATGCCGATCCTGTCTTCAGCGCTTCAAATCCAGATTTCTCAGCCATTTCGAAACTTTGACTTTTCAAATTTAGCAAGTGTAACGTCAAGAGTATTGTCGACATCATAGTGTAAGTTTCAGGTGAATTTTCGTGGAGTTTGATACTTAGAAAAACAACATATTAAAAACAGCGACTCGCATGTTATGTGGTATTTTTGCCGTGCTCCGGGTGTGAGTTTCTGTTGATTTTTAAATTCACGGAAACACGACTATTTAAGCATGTACTGTGATAAAATTTTGTACAATTAATCAGTAAATCATGTAATTAATTATATCCTAGCTAGCTTCAATTATTTCGGACATGTCAGTCAGATTTTATGGAGATAGTCCACGAACTTTACGGACAACCCTCATATATTAGTAAATATAGGCTATATAAGTAATGAGCAGGGTATTCGATACCTTACAACTGTACACACTTGATTTGATAATTCTCATGCATACAGGTGCAATCTCAATCAATGCCGACATTATTAAAGTTTATGATTAGTAAATATCAAAAGTGTGTTACGTGAGGACTGACACTAAATACAATGGCCAAAAGGAAAGGGATAAAAACAATTATTTACAAAGCACTAAAGCTTGAGCAATGCGAACTCCACAAGGTATTATACCGGAACTAGTTCTATTTGGTAGTCTGTCTTAGTATGATGTATGCATGCGCATATCGTTCAAAGATTTTCCAAACTAACCAATTGTATAGGAATTATTGAGTAAACTATATTGGACAAAAAATAAATGCAGATAATCAATCTGGAGCAAATACATAATTTGAATCTATCTTAAAATCAAAATAATAATAGGTTGGTTTTTTTGGGGGGGAGGGGGGTTCGATGGTTTAAAAAAGTATTATTATTGAATATCTACATCAGTTTATTATAAACATACTGAATCAGATAGAATTTACAACTACCTATGCAATCCGTGCCTAATTACCAGTAACGTTATGAGTTCGAATCCCGCTCAAGGCGAGGTGTACTTGATAAACATTATGTGATAAAGTTTGTCAGTGACTTGCGACAAATCGGTGACTTTCTCTGGGTCCTCCTGTTTCCTCCACCAATAAAACTGCCCGCCACGATATAACTGAAATATTGTTGAAAGTGGTGTTAAGCACCATAACCCAACTCCTGCATTATATAGAATTTTTTATAAGGGTTTGCTGTCGTTTGTGTCATGACTACAGGAAGGAAAAATAAAGAACGGTGCACATATTCTTCTAAAATAGACTCGAGCTGTATTAATTCCGTTGATATTACATTGCGTAAATCTCTACATCTGTTATTGCAATACTTCATGTTGCTATGACAGTTAACATATAAACAACTTTACGCTCTAATAAAATCGAATCAATAATTAAACTAACTGCAACAAGATGCTATTATATTTTAAGTATATGCACGTGGTGTTTATTTACATCGATGGTTACCGTTGACTAGGTAACGGGTAATTTGTACCCTACGAAAACATAATACAGTTTTTACGACTATTTGTTTTGACTACTAAGTTGAAACAATTGATAATCCTTGTAAAGGAGATGTACTAAATGGTCATTGTTATTTTTGTTTTATGCATATGTTGTATGTTGACTTACATTTAAAAATGGCATATTTAGTTCGTTTCGGTTATTAAACATATTTTCATTTCTTTTTTTTCTTTTTTTTACTTTTCTTTTTTGTTTATTTGCTTTTTAGTTGTTTAACGTTTAGTAAACAGTCCATTATTATGAAATAAACATTCAGATGAACTGAAACACATCGGTTGTGTACAATGTAATATGTAGCGTGTTCGTCTCGAGTGCATTAGATCGTTGGATTGTGCCCCAGTCGAATCATACTAAAGACTATAAATTGGTATGTGTAGATCATTGCTTGCCCTTTTCTTCTTTTCCTTTGGCCATTGTGTTGTATGTGTCCTTCCATTGACGGCTACCCCTTTAGCATTTTCATACATTTCTTCAAAAGAATCACTAGATTTTATAAGGGTTTAGTCGCTTATGAAAAAGGGTATAAAAAAGTATAATTTAGTGCCCACGACCAGTTTCTGAAATAACCTACACCATGTATGCTCCTAATCAAAAGATTGGACAACCAGATAACATAAATTAGGAGCAATTTTGGTAAATAATTGAACAATGTATTAGTATATAATTTAATTTGATTTGAATATTTCAATCTGATTGGCTAATCCGCCTGGAGAACATTTTGGTTAAACTCGATAACCTGGGTTGGTATTGTAACGTCACCAACGTCTTCACCCGCCAACGTCAAATTCAAATAGGTACATGAAATAATCGTAATTAAAATCAATACAAGGAATCATTAAATTTTGTTGTGAAAATTAAATCATAAGGAATATTTGAAATTGTTGAACAGGTTATACTTGCATAACCTGGTTTGGGTCAGTATGCGCTTTTCATAAACCCCTTCGCGGTTTATTAAGCGTAAACTGACCCAAACCAGGTTATATCGTATAACCTGTTCAACAATTTCAAATATTCTTTAAGTATATAACACGTCTTGCATCTTGACCGCCACTTTACACGAGGGATAGATTAAAAGCATCTCTATATTTTAGTAGGGTTTGGTCGCTTAATATGAAATCGTATATATCGAATTTAGTGTTTATGAATCTTTTCTGGATTAACCCTTCATCGAGCACGCTCATGACCAAAAGAAACGGGCCTAAAAGGAATAGATAAAATCGGCTACGGAGTACGGTCACCTATTCCTGATGGGGGAGTTTTTGTTTGTCATCGTTCTGTGTCTTCTTTAGCTTTATGTATTAGGTTTTTTGTGTTGTTTGTCATCGTTCTGTGTCTTCTTTAGTTTTATGTGTTAGGTTTTTTGTTTTGTTTGTAATCGTTCTGTGTCTTCTTTAGCTTTATGTGTTTGGTTTTTTGTGTTGTTTGTCATCGTTCTGTGTCTTCTTTAGCTTTATGTGTTTGGTTTTTTTGTGTTGTTTGTCATCGTTCTGTGTCTTCTTTAGCTTTATGTATTAGTTTTTTGTGTAGTTTGTCATCGTTCTGTGTCTTCTTTAGCTTTATGTGTTGGGTTTTTTGTTTTGTTTGTCATCGTTCTGTGTCTTCTTTAGCTTTATGTGTTGGGTTTTTTGTCTTGTTTGTCATCGTTCTGTGTCTTCTTTAGCTTTATGTGTTTGTTTTTTGTTTTGTTTGTCATCGTTCTGTGTCTTCTTTAGCTTTATGTGTTGGGTTTTCTGTTTTGTTTGTCATCGTTCTGTGTCTTCTTTAGCTTTATGTGTTTGTTTTTTGTCTTGTTTGTCATCGTTCTGTGTCTTCTTTAGCTTTATGTGTTGGGTTTTTTGTTTTGTTTGTCATCGTTCTGTGTCTTCTTTAGCTTTATGTGTTGGTTTTTTTGTCTTGTTTGTCATCGTTCTGTGTCTTCTTTAGCTTTATGTGTTGGGTTTTTTGTCTTTTTTGTCATCGTTCTGTGTCTTCTTTAGCTTTATGTGTTTGTTTTTTGTTTTTTTTGTCATCGTTCTGTGCCTTCTGTTCGATGTAGTCGGTGTTTCTAGACTGCCCATTCTCGATTGCCCTTTCCGTATTCGTAAACGTTTATTAGATAAAACTAACTACAACTGTTGCTGCTTATTTAAATAGTCCACTCATTTTTAACATTCCAGTACTTGGTGTGATATGTTTTAGTCACCCGTTCTATCGTTCTATGGTATACCATATAGTGGATCTTCATTATCCGATTTCCAATCTATTTTTAGTAAATAGTCATGTCATCGTGATAATGATGTAGTTATGAGATTAAAAATAACCTTTTTCTTATGATTGTTTAATATTAGTTCAAATATATATATATATATATATATTATAATATTCATAGTTGTCATAGTATAGTTGTTGACAGTTGTTAATATTAATAAACTGGTTCAGGGTCGTTCCAGAGCACCGGCGGTCACCCTCGTTTTTGTTGGGACTCGCGTTGTTCGCGTTTTTTTTTAGGTATCTTTAACCTTAACTTCTACTGTTGAGTGAGTAAGTGAGTGACTGTTGTTTAACGCCAACTCAACCATTTTTCAGCTATACCATGGCGAGAACAAGTTAATTTTTGATGGAGATGATGATGATGAGATCCGCTTTGTACTGGACAAACACGCTGAGTTGGATTTTTATATTTCTAGCTAACTGAAACAACAGTCCGCGGATAAACATGTCGCTCCACCCGGCCACATTATTCTGAATCCGAGCCAACCAGTCGTTGATCTTTCTCCTTAATGCAGCGTTCTTAACAGAAAAGCAGTAAATACCAACACGATAGTCTTTGGTTTGACCCGATCGGGGCTTGAACGCATGGTCTACCACACTCAAGGTGAACATGCTAATCTTATACTGTTGATGCCTGCATCTCTGTATCAGGTTTATCACACAGTTCCACAGATACTTCTATTTTAATGCATGTATATAGATGAGAATATTTGCTTTATTGGGTACAGTTTTATTGCAGCTAATTGAGATGTACCTTGTCTACGCTACAATTTTTCACATTTATTTTCTAATTTAGATTTTTGATTTATTTATTATACCTATTTTAGTAGGCCTTCTGGTTCAAATGTATAATCAACGTTATATATAAAAATATATTGTTATTATGATGTTATCTTCCAAACGACGTCAAAAGCACTCGAATGGATCTAATGAGATAAGATGAGCCCATTTGATTGGCTGAGAATATGCGAATTCAACCCAATCAAAAGATAAGTTTACATTTTAGCTACTAATACTATAAAGTGTTATTTTTGAGGATAAATAACGTTTACTTAATAGCCTGTGAATTATGTTTGAATCGATTTTAATGTTTGCTTAAAAGTGCACACGAACCGCTTCATTGATTGTGCGAAAGGCTCCGAACATATTTCATTGCTATGTCCTTGCGTGAACCGCAATTGTGCGCTTAGATCAATATTTGTGACAAATAAACCACAAAGTGTCATTAATATAAAAGTACAAACACACTTAAGGGGGAATGATATGGTATAATGTATTGACATATTTTTAGATGTTGGCGATCTCTGCATTTTCATTATTTTCAATTTACATATATATTTTTTGCACAATACGCTAAAGATATTACGAGACCCTTCAATCTTTATTGAGGTGATAAAATTATACTATATTTACTTTTATTGAACCACAATTAGTTTTGCAAGTCATGAAGCAAAGCTAAGATATTTTAAATATTTATTCTCGAGTAATGCATACAATGTCCATGGTTTGTGTAAAGCAACGAAAATGAATATACATCCAATATAGAAACCATAGGAAGTGAACGAACAATATAGAAACCATAGGAAGTGAACGAACAATATATAAACCATAGGAAGTGAACGAACAATATAGAAACCATAGGAAGTGAACGAACACCACAATCACAGATCTAACCTTCAAAAAGTACTTCACTGTTGTTGACAAACAACGTCAACTAATATTAGCATATTTAACACCACATTCCGCTCTGCGCTGAATTGGGTACGCAATGCTTCTAATATAACTAACCGACATATTCCATTATCGAGAGGCCGTAGTAGCAGCAAATCATTAAAGATCACGATTTTCAGCTGTGAGTTCGATTCCCAGCCAGGCCAATGTGAACAACTTTCTGTGATGCAGTGTATCAGTGAGTGTCCACAGGTCACGTGGTTTTCTCTGATTATTCCAGTTTCCTCCTGTAATAAAACTGACCGTCACAATATAACTGAAATATTATTGAAGCTAAGTCAAATATATCATACATGTAGACTGAAATAATCATGAATGGTCGTAGAGTATATGCTACGTGTGTGATACAATTTAACATATATCACAACGTTGCACAGAAACAGAAGTTAAAATGATATCTCGAATATGCATTCTTGCAATAAATAATGTTGTTATGCTAGCATTTTCCACGTGTGAGTAGACTTGTGATCCTCAGATATAACTAGGTGAGAAGGGTTGTAATAAGGAAGGTCAAATTCTAATCTTGAATGAGTTATAATAGTATTTATTTGGTCATGGGTGATTACATTATAATTGATAATATAATACGATAGTTAATTGTATTGTTCATTGTATAGATCTGTAACGATCAAGACGTTAACAGTACTACATGTATATGGTTGATTTCATATTTTTACTATTTACTTCCGCGTATTAATATATTTATGCTACTAGAGTGTAATGTTAATTCTTAATATTGTTTAAATATCAATAAGTTCAAGAAAAGTTTGAAGATGTCAAAAGGTGAAATCAGTGGCTGTAAATTAAAGAAGTTCCGATAATACAATGGTCAAAACAAACAGACAAACAATGATATACAATGGTCAAAACAAACAGACAAACAATGATATACAATGGTCAAAACAAACAGACAAACAATGATATACAATGGTCAAAACAAACAGACAAATAATGATATACAAAATACAACACAGAAGACTAAAGACCCCACGAAATAACGATGGTGGACCCAGACGCTCAGAAATAGTAAGCCGACCCTTTTCCACTCGTGGAACCCATCGCGTTACTTTGTCAACAAGTTTGAAATTATAGTGTTATTTGTTGGAAATATAAAAGTCAACGTCCAAGCTTCACTTTAATTAACCCAAAATGAACAGCATATTTTCCCGTTGTAGATGTGATATATTGTTGGTTGCCTGATGGCAAATAGATCAAACATTTTCATAACGTAATAAGTTCTGTAAGATTTATTTACAGAGATAAGAGAGGAATGAGACAACAAGGGAGACAACTTTTGACTGCCACTGTAAATGTATAAGGGAGTTAGGTAGAGACGCAACAAATTTAGGTTTCTGTAGCCGTTACATTTACTCCTATGTCTTACTTCAGCATGCAATAATCTAGACTCTCTCTAAGCACCTCCTTTACTATGGTCCACAATCAGGCTAATATGACAAGATTCAAGATTCAATAGTTTATTAAAGTCTCACCACATACATACAATAAAATACAGTTTCACAATAAAATATATGTTACAAATATAAAACCGATTGTCGAGAGGCCATTCCTCTCCACCAGTACCTTGCAGAGGCAAAGTAATAATTGCAATCCATTTTATGCCAATTCCACCATTATGTTGTCGCTTTGGCTTCTCCAAATAAAGCAGTTTTTCATATTTATAATTTTAAGCATGAACAAAATATGTTTTTGCTGAAATACCATAATAAAATGTTTTAATAATAATTGTATGTCTCTGATGCTGATCGCCAGAAACAACCATGCACTATTTTCCAAATAACATTGATGTAAGTTTCAAAATGCTCCCTTGTAGCTACAATGTCATAAATTATGATTACACACAATTAATTAAAGAAATGTTCCAATTATTAGTCGATAATTCATTTGAAACTTTTTATGATGAAGAGAAATGACAGTCGGTGAAAAGGGTAGTTTGTAGTATATAATCTACACATAACTGATTTAATCTTATATAGATAGAGTTGCTAAAATATCAAAAACGCGAGTTTCTTATGATAATGATGATGATATCATATATTTGTAATTATCACCTTCCATATGTGAGAAAACACATATGCAAAAACAATATCACATATTTTTATTCACAACTAGGCTTCGAATATACTTTACATCGTTGGACTATTTTTGGGTAAAATGTAGGGTTATGATGTTTCAAGCAAGTGGCTGCTTAATAGAGGTGACCGCATGGTCAGGTTTGACTGTATATCGACTATTACACTTATTGGGGGAAGAAGAAAGAAAAAGCACAATCAGTTATGACGTGCTGAGCAACCCCCACCCCGCGATTTTATCAAGGTGTCTGTAAACTTATAACATGTAAGATAGGTATCAGGACTGGCACACTGAAACATTAGCTTGTATTCAACGATCTTATTAAACTGGCCTTCAATGTAAGTTGATTGGTTGGTTTATGGTGTTTAACGCCACTTTCAACAATATTTCAGTTATATCGTGGCAGTCAGTTTTATTGGTGGAGGAAGCCAGAGAAAACCACCCACCTGTCTATATTTTGTATTACATAACAATTTTTGTTGTTGTTGCATAAATTAAACTGATTAAAGATATGTTATATGAAAATTGAGAATTCTTATATCATAATAGTTTGAATAGACGGTATTTGAAAAGGGGAATATTAATTACAACGGTGCTTCGGGTAGAAATGTACTTTTGAAAGTTAAAATGCACCAAACAGAAGAATAACAATAATACTGAAAAATCAGTACGCGTGTACTAAATCAACGGTCCATTTAAACATTGTATACTCAACAACCACAATATAATTATTTCTGTGTAATGATATATTATATGCTGTTACTCATCTCCTCCTATCGGTTAAGATGTAGAACAAATATTTAATAGTCAATGGAAAAGTGTTTAGCTTTGATAATAATTATTCTTATTATGATAAGAAAGTTATAATTCACCATACATGTACGTCATTCTTCTTTGTTTCATTGTTGACAAAATGAACTACTAGACGTGTTGTTTGGAAAACATTTATTAACTTTCATTGCCTGTTGTCTGTTAAATTGAAATGGAATATTATGTTATTGTTGTACCATACGATGTCTAAGCTCAGTCTCTGTTTATCATTTTGTTGTGATCAAACCTGTTATGTTGAGTGAATAAAATAATTAGTATATTTGGACGAAATATCGATATTCGAGATATTTTGGTTAATTCATTGTGTCTTGTTAATCGACTGCACAACCTCTATTGTAGTGTACTGTATCTAATTAATTAAAGTTTTTCTGCAACATGTAAACGCGACTACATAAATTGAAAAAGATGGGAATAATTAAGTGTTATTCTGGTCAATAATTACACTCGGAAGTCAATTAATTGAAAAAAATACATAATTGAATTTTCCGTACTTTATTTCAGTACACATGTACTTGTCTCAATATAAAAATAACCATCCATACAAATGTCATTTAAACAAGAAGCAATTAAAAATTATATGCCGTAGTTTTTTGCCCATTGATGAAATTTTCAATAAAGAAATGTAAACAAACAAAACTTTGACATACATGTACAAAAAAGCATATAATATTATATCTATGTTGACCTTAGACATCCAATTATCAAGAGGGTATGGTTAGGATCTCATTAACAGATTAATTAAATCCCGCCACTTAATTCGCCTGTCCCCTGCCAGGACATTGATTTTCAACGTCGTTTATTTTGTAGTTATTGATGGAATTGTTGACTGTTTAAAATTTCTTTTCATAATTGTTTTCAAATTGGCAGTTGTGGCTTCACTAGGAAACAGGGAATGAGCATCTGTCTGATTAAGGTTGTTAATCTCTAACCACAAGCCTGATACTATGAGCATGAGTTCTCTAACCACAAGCCTGATACTATGAGCATGAGTTCGCACCTCGATATCCATATCGAATGTTTCTAGACATACACCCAATGCCGGTTAGTTTGTTATAAGTTTTAGGCCTTTCCTCCCACAATTACTTTGGAAGTGATTGTATAGCTGAATAAAAAAAAAAGAAATTGACGATAAAGACCGACCAACCAACTAAAGCCAATACATGTCTGTCCTGTGGTGTCTATTGGATTTTAGAACTATTCGGACAGTGTGGTATTTTTGGATTTTAGAACTATTCGGACAGTGTGGTATTTTTGGATTTTAGAACTATTTTTGGGTTTTTCATTTTATTATTGAAAAGAAGGAATTTGTTCCAAATGTCAGTGTGACCTTGTAATGCATAAATCTTCAATTTGTTGAAGGCGATCAGTATTTAGTCGAACAATGTCCAATATAACTGAGAACTCTTTCATAATCCACAAAACAGAGTAGTGAACATGTTTTCATTATTTTCTGACAATATGTATATAAAATACATATTGTTGAATACATATTGTTGTGCATTTGTCAGATATATATGAAAATTGCCAATGAATATTTCCATGTACATGTCATAAACACATGTACCTCTAATAATACTATTTTTGAAAACTTGCTATTTTAGGAACACAGTCATTGAATCAATTCCAAATAAGTGTAATAAAGTCACAACTATTAATGAATTACCTGTTTTGTTGATAAATATAGAAAAATCAATCACGATCTCCGTACACAACATTATTATCATCATCCTCATCATATACTTGTATGTTGTATTTCTCAAGGGCATTGTATGACGATTAAGTGGTATAATGATACAGCATATTTATCTACCTTAAATAAAGTGCTTTAGTTTTTATTATTAAACAATGTACCTCTAAGGACATTGTCATTTTTTTTTAATGATATATGTATTTGGGTTTTTTTTTGGTTTTTTTTTATCAATTTCAAATTAAAAATGCGTGGAGAGTGTTCATTCAATATGTGGTTGATTATTATGGTTTTTAGATGTTTAAATAAACGTTAGAGAATACCGAAGGGACAATTAAAGGGACTATTCAGAAAAAATGGCAACATAGGTACACAAGACGTAACAAAATCAAAACAAAAACACAACGCAATATATGTTGGACACCACTATACGCAAAAAAACCAACATAAATAACGTAAATAAGACATGAGCGCTCCTACAAACAACTGGAGGTAAATAAGACATGAGCGCTCCTACAAACAACTGGAGGTTACGTTTTCATGCGGCAATCGTAACGGAGATGGCAACACGGAACTCAGAACTTAAAACCCATAATAGGACAACACAAAAAAAAACTAAAAAGATGAACAACACTGAGCCCACCATAACACCCAGGGTGAACTGAGGTGCTTGGGAAGGGAAGGAAAATCCTGCCTTTCATAAAACACTCGCCATGTTCCTCATATATACAGTCAATACGTTGACACCACTAAGCGCAACAAACACAAATAACATACTTTAATACTTTGACGAGAGTTCATTTATCGAAATGTACAAGCAAATTCTGTGCATCTTATAGTCAATAATAAATATAAAGATGTCAAATTCAATGGAAACGACGCATTTTCCTGCATAATCGTCATCGGGTACAGTAAATGTAAATAGATTGAAAAGCCAAATAATACACAAAAAAGGTTTTGAAACAAGAACATTAATATAGTTAAAATATGGTGCTCACGGAACTACTGCAAACTCCGAGGGATAGAACTATGGCTTAGCTTCATCAATATGATGTATAAACGGAAGTCGCGTTCGCTAGTTGTACGTGATGTATCAATACACATTACTCTTTGAAGTGGAGGCAATTGAGTGCGTCGTGCATGTGGTATGTTAGGCTCCTTGCATGTAAAAATCAACATCCAGCAGCCCTAGTGAGTCGGTTAGTTGAAAGTGTTATATGTTGTCCCTTGAAAAGCATTGTTTTCTGTTTCTATCCATTGTATGCTCTTCTCCGAGTAACAATGTAAGATTCCGCCAATAGCGCCGTGCAGTTGGCACCTAATTATTTACATAATATATTGTTTGTAATCGTTTTGAATCATTAATATACTTAAAGTACTCCTCCCTTCACGTTGCAGTACAATAAATAACTTGTCCCCAGAAGCCAAAAAGTAGTTGGTTTCTATTTGGAGATCATTACAGATGAAATTCGCAATGGGTAATGAAAAGAAATTTAAACAGTGATGGTAAACAATATCACCAAGACGAACATTCATCTCTCACTATAACTCACTGAACACAAAAAAACCACGACATGTGAGTTTGAAAGGGGACACGACAATAGATAAGTAGAATTTCTTCAAAGCAGTGTAGACATAGTACTGTAGTTGTTCTACAAAAGATATAAATCCTCTGAATTAAAATCGGTCCAAATTCAACGTGCGTTAGTCGAAACATTTGCTTTTAAACTATAACCAGAGATTGTTAATGTCGGTTCCTTTTTCTTTTGGCCACTATGTTGTCTGTCCTTCGATCTACGGATTCTTATTACCCCATTGGTATCTTCAAACTCTTGTTCTAGACAATGAGCGTTCTTTACTACATGTATGGACTTATGCTAGTTTAACTTTAGCTGTGTTAGCTTTCAATTCTTATTTTGATTCAGGTATGACGACTTCCGATGCACGAAGTTTCCTAAGGTGACATCCATTAGTTTGATGGGTGTCATATAGTAGGTTGAGAATCATTGTAGCAGTTCTTAATTGTTTGTTACAAGTTGCAGTTGATGATCAGATATAAGGGACAACTTCCCGACCTTTTCCATTATATCGTCTTTGAGCTGTGACAATCAGAACCACCGCCCATATGTCAATGCCAACACCGCCTTTTTATATTCATGTAGGTGCTGATTTCTTATGGTTTGGTTTATGGTGTTTAGCGCCACTTTCAACAATATTTCAGCTATATCGTGGTGGTCAGTTTCATTAGAGGAGGAAACCGGAGTGACGCAAGTCACTGTCAAACTTTATCAGATTATGGTGTATGAAGTACACCCATCCTGAGCGTGATTCGAATTCACAATGTTAGTGGTTGCTGATTACATAGGTAGTTGTAAATCCAACTATTATACGATCAAGGTCATATGTGAAATAAACATCACGTGACGTTAAAAGCAATCCATTAATTCTAATTTTGTGGTACATGATACCTGTTATATTTTATTCAAATGCATTTTCTCTGTACAATATGTTTATACAAGTTCTTACATAAGTGATCGTAGAAGGTAAATTTTCTAAATTAGAAATAATATCTCAAGGTCGATAAAAATAAAATCAGTGGAGCAAATCCAACACATTATCTAACATCTTTAGTGTACTCGTAAAGATACATTTAACAAATATATTAATTTAGTAAACACATGTTAGAATCAGGCTGCGATGTCGTTTTCATGTTGTTTACTTCTTAATTCATAACTGAAAATAAAAGAAAATGAAATTAAAAAATATATTTGCACATTTCAGTGTATTTTGCGGTTTATTCTGGTTCTGTTAATTATCCTTTTATTGACTTATGGTAAAGTAGATGCATTAAGATGTTAATATTTTTTAACATTTTAATTTATGCCACTTTTATGAACGAGGAAGACTGATTTTATCTTTAACATGTTGATGGTGCAGCTTAAGAAAACTTAATTAGGTACTTTAAAGGTATGTAATATAAATGACAAGTTGTATTACTGAACGAACTCTGGTCTAAATGAATAAAATATCCGTACCTGCTGGTTAATAGGAGAAAAGATCGTTACTTATTTTGGGGCAAAAACACCTCATTTGCTTTTATTTGTAGCTATTTTTACCTCGTGAAGCGATAGGAGGTTAGGTGTACTGGTAAAGTATAGTCGATACTTTGTATTGATCAAGAATTCATGTCAAATTATAGGTACGTTTTCTATACCCATGATGAAATTGCCACTTATGTTTCCATGCGCTCTAATGTTGTATTTTCTTATTATATTTGCGTTGTGCGCGCACTAATAAAAACGTAAATATCTAACTAAGTGCACAAGACGCATTCATCGGGTACGCTCAAGGTCAAGAGATTGGAAATCTAAATAAAAGAATTTGAGAGAAAATAAATAGAAGAGCATAACCAAAATAAATTAGACATCACTTTTTTTGTTGTTGTTGCTATCACTGAGTCGATGGCTCTGCCTTATGGACTACTAGTACCCGATGTTATCATTCCCCATTAGTCATTCAGCACTGGCATGGTTTATTAGAAATATCCATTATTAAAATATAAAGTTCCTAAAGAATATAATTATTATAAACTAAGATTTTCTTCCCTTAGGCATAGGTGACCTAGGTCGACTTTGGTTTTCCTGTTTATGCCCTTTTATTTTCGTGCTCCCAAATGAGTGTATGTTGTTTGGCTTTGAGAGTGTATGGTGTGGAATTCCAGAAACGCGTTATATACGCATTAAGGTGGATGTCTGCGTTTTTATATATGGGTAATAACAAAATTACCGAAATCCGAACAATCTTCCAAAGGGAAAGTCAAAACCCATAAGTATATAAACAGACAAAATCAGTCAACAACCGGAAAACTGGGAAAACCGTAATGACCCTGACTTGGTACAGGTATTAGTAGAGTTTGTTTTACGAAATCGTTAGCCAAGTTTGACTATCCTGTTTAGACCTTTGGATTACTTGCATCAAAAGACTTACTAGTATTTGACTTACCAATCTTGTCATCTGGGGCAAACCTGATTAAAGTTATTCAACATTTGGTTTTTATTTATGACTGTTTATCGTCACTACCTATCGTGACTAGGAAACTAATTAGGACCGTACTGACCGGTGAACCTTTCACCTTTTGGTAATGTGGGCATTGGAAATGACGTCAAGGGTGCTCGACTTGTGGTTAGAGGTCATCGCTTTATCAAACCACCCTTTCAGAACTCTTTCATTGAAGGGAAATTCATGACTTACAAATATACGGTTACTATCGACGTACATCTATGAAAGTATCGTGAATATATACAATATATGTATATTGTCGGAAAATATAGAAAGAGATAGAAAAAAAATCAGGTTTTAATGAACTTTTTAAATATTTTTCATGAGTGCCCTCTATCACGTCCGCGCTTATACTACATTGTATTACCGTGTCTTACCGTTCCATCTACACGAATCGCGCACCAGAAAAGCTATCAAATTTTATAAATATAGTTTCTGTACTCATGGTTATTGATAATTGCAAGTGACTGCTCTTGATGTTGTATTGAAGAAACGAATACCATAAAAGTTTGAAAAAAAATGAATCCTCTGTATATTTTGTAAATACGAGACGTGATAATCGCAAGGTCATCAAAAGATCACGCAGATTCATCATGAAATTAAATGTACCGGTAGTCCATCATTATTCATGTAGAAAATTGTGCACTTTTAATGTTCAATCAAATTATATGTTTATACTTGTTTTTGTTTATATTGCTTCAAAAAAGCAATATATCAATAATTTTTTGACATGGAAACTGGATATTTTTTCAATTATAACTGTATGTTTTAAATAAAATGTGTACAAATAATCTTCAAAACGTTTAAGTTGAGTAGTTGATACGAAATATGAACTAAAATGCCTTAAATTTAATGATTTGCTTGACCAACAACTTTTACTTGGTTTATTTATAAGTTTGTCAGTCAATAATGTTTCCTAGTTGTATTTTGGCAGATTTTCTTATTTGTCAGTATTTTGATGTTTTCTTATTCATTTTGCTATTTTTTCTGATTTGCTCGATTTTCTTCCTTTTCAGTCATTTGGATATTTTTTAAACTGTCAGTAATTTAGATGTTTTATGAACTGTCGGAAAAATTTGTATGTTTTCGAACTGTAAATAATTTGGATGTTTTCTGAATGGTCAATAATTTTGATATTTTCTGAATTGTCAGTAATTTAGATGTTTTCGAACTGTCAGTAATTTTGATGTTTTCTGAACTGTCAGTATTTTGGATGTTTTCTGAACTGTCAGTAAATTGGATGTTTTCTGAACTGTCAGTAACTTGGAAGTTTCTAAACTGTCAGTAATTTGGATGTTTTTTCTGTTACTTTTGTAATTAGTATAAATATTGACCTATTTACATTTATTAAATACAACATCGCACTTTACAATAAAGTATTCGCTTAGCAACTCGAAACCGAATTATTTATATAATGATAATTACTTCTTATCATTGAGGCCTAACGGGTGGAGTAATTCCTCGGTACACCAGAAGACAAGTCCAATAGTTATTATTGAAACTGTGATTTGACCGGCTTATCCTAAATAGATCATAAGTCAAGTTTCTTTCTTTTCTTGAATGCAAATAGAAACTACTAATCTATTTTGTACGCATTTCAAATTAATTCATAAAATGTAACAAGAGGTTAAAAGGTTCGAACTGACGATATCCATATGATAAAATGTTTTACAATTATTACAAATACAATACCAGCCACTATACCCTATTGAATCAGAAAGTCATTGTCAAAGTCATTGAAACGAGATTTATGTATGTAGCAATCTTTCTGTATCAATTTCATTTTAATTTAAATGTCGTGTTTAGGGTTTTATTAAATTTTGAAACGAGCAACGTGCTTAACGTATATTTACTTTTGATTGATTGATTGATTGATTGATTGGTAACAGGGTAGGACTGAGAATGGATGAAATTGAAGAATGGAATATAATGGATATGGTCCGGTTTTTTTTCAATTTGCAACGGGTCACCAACGAACATTCCATACGAGCTATACATTAGTAGCTACTACACGTTGTCTCTTATATGTAAAGATTGTGGCATTCTGTATATATAAGTCACTCATTTACATTCCTTCCTAAGGGTGAATTGTGCATTTGTACTCAACAGGCTGCCATCCATTTCGTCTTAACTCTACAATGTAGAATCTTAGTTCTATACTCAAGCTTTTTTATTGGTTTTTCTACAGCAGTGCTCGTGATCGATCCGATACTGGTAGAAAATATGTGTTTATGACTATGGCCATTTATAACAGCTGAACAGTGATAGTAGGCATAGTGTAAGTACATGGAGCACATGGTATCATTTAACATATGCTAAGCAATGTACTGATAAATTGATTTAACAGTAAGATGACGACTGTCTCTAGTGGAGCAGGAACTGGTAGCCCTTCATGAGACCCTAAGTTCACTCCTGGTTTTGAATAGAGTGCGTGTTGTTCAATATTAAGTTGTCTGTGTATTGTTTTCTTATTTATTGTTTGTCCTTTTGTTCTTTTTCTTATGGTTATTGTATTGTCTTACCCTTGATTTATGGCTTCTAATAACCACCTGAGTATCTTCAAACTTTCCTTCAGTATACCGATACTTTCATTTACAAAACACACATTGTTCCATACATAAGAGAAATCTAAATTGAAATTGTATAAATACCAATGATATATATGTTCTATGTAAATGACCATCGTATACTATGACCTCTCCGTCTGCATCGTTTTTCCCCCGCCAGTTTGACATCAAGATTTTCTTAATTTAGTAAATAAGTGTTTGCTTACTTATAACACCAATGGTGAGTCGTATCGATTGTAGTAATCAAAAAACATTATAAAACATACTTTAACACACAAAAATAAGTTGCATGTTTTTTTAGCAGGTGATTTCCCAAAAAGTTATAAGGTAAACAGTCATTGTCATTTAACCGAATCCATATAACCACCTAAGGTGATTGCTTTAACTTTGATCATCAAAAGAAGAGAACATTGAAGTCGTTAGATATTTCATGTGCATTGTCATATACTGTGGCAGTACCTTACTATAAAACCGCACATATCTAATTTAGTATGCGCGGCGTATCTAGAACAACCTTCATTGAGTACGATCATAGTCATATGATTGGAAAACCAATAATTTAAAAACATTTATGAGTAAGAAATGAAAAGCAAAAGGCCTGAATACGATATGAAAAAATCGGTTAATATTGCCTGATGGAGGTGAATCATATTTTGAATGTTTTTCACTAAATTTGATATCTGCATTTTTCTTTGACATATTTTAGTATGAAATAATATATATATATATTAATTTAACCAATCACTTTCAGCACATACATTAATCATGCATAATTTATATATATGATGTAAACAAGAAATGCCTATTTTGAAATAATATCTAGTTTCACTGATATGGGGTTTACTCGTAACGGAACAACGACGACAATTCGTTCATGAGCTATCGCGCATTCGCGAATTTCTGCGTTGTTCGATAACTCGTCTTATTTTCGCTATTTGGAATGCAAGAGTAGCGTGTTCGCCTAGACTGCGGTAGATCGTGGGTTCAAACCCCGATCGGGTTAAACCAAAGACTATAAAATTGGTATTTGTTGCTTCTTCGCGCAGTACGCAGCATTAAGGAGAAAGAACAAAGCCTGGTTGGCTCTAAATCAGGATACTGTTTCCCACTGTGGCCAAATGTCTATCCGCGGACTGTTGTTTCAGTGAACTAGCATTATACAAATCCAACTGAGCGTTTTGGTCTAGTACAAAAAAGACCTCATCATCATCTTATTGAAATTGAACATGTTCTCGCTCAGATATATTATATATAGTTCAACTTGTATATAAAGGACAATAAAGGGAACCTGAAAATGTGTTCTGTTTGACCTGTTGCTCTTTATATACAGGTTAAAATTATATGCACTATTCATTAATGGGGAAAATGAGACTGTCCTTTATAGACAGTGATTTGTTATATAGAGGCGTCATTTGAGACAGGTTAGACTGTATATTTATTATAACAATTTTTGTTCTTTTTAACTATGCTCTGTTTATTTTTAAAATTTGGTTTTTCAAATGGTTAGAGTCGAAAACCACTGGATAAATTAAATATAGAATGCATATCTGATTTACCATGTTGATACTGGTATAATCTTTGTTTATTATTTTGAATATTAAAATCCATACAAGTAATATTACCCAAAGCATTTGGAAATTATTATCTTTTTATTGCGGTGATATTGTGACAATTATCAGAAGACAGTTCCACGGTGTAAAGTTTAACATTAACACAACGTGTGTCACTGGTGGAGTATGAAGTGCTTACCATTGTTTTAGTGGTATTGTTGATGCCAAATCGTTAGTTTCTGTGAAGTGGTTTGTCGGCCATTGTTAGTCTCATCATCCATTTTCTTTTGACTATTGTATTTTCTGGTCTTCTACAAATTTCGACTTCTTGTTACTTCTTGCTAACTTTAAACGTTCCATGTAAAACACTTCCGATACATTTCTTAATCGCTGGATTTACCACCTGTAATACACAAGTGACAACATGTTAGTGAACATGGTAAATACAAATCAATTTTCAACCTCGTGCATGGCTTAGAATTAACTGTTATTGAGCACGAACTATATGCACTTTCTCTTCGTGAGGACATGGGTTCACCCCTGTTTGTTACTCCTTTTTTGCGTTTTATATGTTGATTGTTTTTTGTTTTTGCTTTGTCTTAGTGTTTTCATTTTAAATATTTCCCCCGTTTTTTATTTGGTTCTGTATCTTGAGCCCAGTGTTTCATTGTGTCTGACTTGTCCATTTTTGGGTGGCTCTTCTATTTTCTCTATCGTTGATTTAAAGTTACTTAGTTTGTGTTATGGGACTTTGGAATGTAAAGATGACATATAACATTGTGTGTTGTTTACATATCTGATGGCGTTAGATGTTTTTTTAGATTGATGAATGTGTTCTTATTCAACAACATGTGCGAAATTGCGTAATCTGATTTGAAAAACCTGGAAACCTAGGATGTGTACAGTATTCATCTCCTTGTTCCGAATAACCTATAGTAAAAACCAGAATGGGGAAACCCAGAGCCAATTTAAGTTTCTACTTATTGTTATTATTGTTATCTAAAGTTTAAATTGATTTCACTAGAATGAGGAAGTAGACGATACGTGATTGTTACTATTTAAATATGTGTTCACTGCATCACTCATCCCTTAAAGGCTGGTACATGATAACCGAAGTCATGTTTCTATCAATCTTGCCTTTGATCAATCTATCGAATTTTATTTTGTCTTGATGTAAAATGTAAACAATTTTATTGTCATTGGTATCAGATATACTTGTAATTGATTTGGGGAAAAAACATGCTAAAATATAGCCCAAATATCGGGACGGAGTTTGACACGTTAATGTAGCTTTTACATTAAGTGTGTAGCAACATTGTTTATTATAACACTTAGTTTTAAAAATAATAATAAATAGATGAATATGGGTTCACACGGTATACAACAGTAGTAAAAGGGAGAACAAGAAAGTACCACACTGTCGGAACAGCTCGAAAATCAAATAGAAAAACCGTAGACAGATGTAAAATCTACATCTAACATACATAACTGCTCCTTTTCATTGCTTAGTATTAGCACGTCAAGCCTGTTTATTTGACATACGGTAAAACCTATCTTAAAGACCACCTGTATTGAGCAAAAACCTGTGTTAAAGGACCTTCATTGTACAAGTATTAGATGAGCAATATTTTTATAGTATTAACTAATAAAAACTTTTGCCCATATTTTATGGTACTTGGTTACTTAAATGTTTTTTTTAAATGTCTACGACATAGAACAATAGAATTATAGGTCCTGGCTTGAGACAGACACAATACGGCGGTGTTAAACCGGTTAATGGAATCACCCCTCCTTTTTTTATATGTTAAATACACATGGTGTATGAGATAACAAAGTATTTACTATATCTTCTATATTTCTGTCGAAATTTTGTCTTTATTCTATTTAAGGCATGGCCAAATATAGTAAAAGTATGTTTTTAGATTTGTGGTTAACTGACTTCCGCATTTTTTCTGAAGATCCGGTTGCCCTGCAAATAATTCGATTTTCATCACATAATTATAATTAGATACAGCTATAATGTAAAACATGAAAATTTATTAGAAATCGTAGCGATTGAGATTTTTTGGTTTAAACGCTTGTTCGGTTACAATAACAATTTTGATGAAACACGACTGTTTCTATTTATTTGTTAATACAGAATAATTACATAGTATTTATACTATTGGTAGAAATACCGGTGTTACCTTAGCAACCAAATCGATAGACAATATCTCTGTTGTTACTCTCCTTCATCTACGTTTGAATAAACATTGTACTTATTAAGTTTTACGTGATGGAATCATACAGTCCAGTCTACATATACTGAAATCAGATCTTATGAAAAGTCCGTTATTTTTAACGGATTATTTATATCCATCACATACAATATCAAGTCTGGGTATTTTGAAGTTCAGATATAATAAAAGAGTTTATGTCCTTCTAACATTTCATTATAAATGGACTGCCTGTAATTTGAAGAATACTCAACCACTGTTGTTACTGTCTCTTTTATTTCTATTCTGTACTTACATAGGAATTGGAACCACTACGATTAGGTACATGTAGTTTTGGGACCGATTACGATTACGTAGTTTTGTAAAACGAGTACGTTTAGGTAGTTTTGGGATTGATTACAGTTAGCTGGTTTTAAGACAAATTACGGTTAGCTAGTTTTAAGACCAATTACGGTTAGCTAGTTTTAAGACCAATT
>MJUT01059370.1:117306-147665 GCA_002080005.1 Gigantidas platifrons
CAATATCAAGTCTGGGTATTTTGAAGTTCAGATATAATAAAAGAGTTTATGTCCTTCTAACATTTCATTATAAATGGACTGCCTGTAATTTGAAGAATACTCAATCACTGTTGTTACTGTACCTTATTTCTATTCTGTATTTACATAGGAATTGGAACCACTACGATTAGGTACATGTAGTTTTGAGACCGATTACGATTACGTAGTTTTGTAAAACGAGTACGTTTAGGTAGTTTTGGGATTTATTACAGTTAGCTGGTTTTAAGACCAATTACGGTTAGCTAGTTTTAAGACCAATTACGGTTAGCTAGTTTTAAGACCAATTACGGTTAGCTAGTTTTAAGACCAATTACGGTTAGGTAGTGAGACATAATAGGTATGTTACAATGCATTTTCTATAGTTATAGGTTCATGAACCAAAGAATGGCAGATAAATTGACTGGTGATATTATTGCGAGTAAATAATTACATTGTAGTATGTATAAGTATTTTTTAATCGTGACAACACTGAAGACGGAAGAAATCCGCATTTAGCTTACTATATAATTATGTGTATCAATTGATTATATAAATATGCTTGCTTTTCTGCAAAATGTGACTCACAACGTCAACACGAGGTAAGTTCTTGGTCCGTCTCATGAAATATAAATGTTTTAATAAAGCAGAAGCACTAGTTTTACAATATCATTGACCCAACGATCTACCCACTGCTTCATTTTATATGAACACATCTTTCAGCACATATTAAATTGGGGTATATTAGTAAAACAATTTAACACATTCGAACCGGCCAGAAATTATATATACTATGGTTATAATATGAAAAGAGAGTTAAAACAGTCATCGTCAACAGTTCCACCAATATCAACAAAACAAACAACCACTTCATACATCAAATCATTGAACATGGAAAAGATCACGTTATATTTCAATTTAATTTAATACATAGTTTGCCAATAAATCTTCATATAGACATTTTTAATATCGGCATCTAAATGACTTTTCCTCACGTGGCTAAAATTCCCGTTAAGTAATACATTTTGTATCCAAGATATTCACATGACAATCACTTACAATCACTCATATACATTTATGATACATATTGTTTAAATACAATATAAAAATAATATCCAATGTAATTTTCAATTACCTACTATAACTCAAGTTTATATGTACATTACATTACACAAAAGTTATGTATTAAAAAACGTAGTTATCCAATTTTTAGTGTGTCGAAATACTTACTTACTGTGCGGATGATACTTTCGTGGACTAATGGTCCATCAAAAGGGGTATCGACCCAGTGAGTGTTATAAAATTGATATATCACATTTAGTGTGTTTCTGGAATAACCCCCATCGGGTACCTCTCAGTAAAAATATTGTAAAGACAAATTACATCGGGTACCTCTCAGTCAAAATATTGTAAAGACAAATTACATCGGGTACCTCTCAGTCAAAATATTGTAAAGACAAATTACTATTAAGTCTTCGGTAGCACGAAACCCAAAGCATATTTCGCTCTTCTCTGATTGTATATTACAGAGAAAGACGACAATAAGATATAAGAATTCCATGTTCTGAACCATACACACCATAACATGTTTATCAAACATTACCTATCATTACCTATATTTTCTCTTACAAGTGCGACCTTTAGTGAACGTGCGATTAAACAAAAATGAGCACCAAGATGACATCAAAGTTGTTCGTCATTCCAACCATATATATATATATATATTATAAAAAGAAAAATAATCAAGGAACAAACATTCTCGTACAAAACCAAATATTATTGAAAGTTCCACTAAGGGCCTCCTTCGATACAGTGTTAGATAGGTTTATTGTTACTCGGTCAGAGTGTAACAACGAATGGTTTGAAGATACCAAATGGGTAATCAGCATCTGTAAATCAAAGGACAGACAACACAATGGTAAAAAAAAAGGACAAAAAGACAAATAACGATCCACAAAACATTACACAAAAGATCGAGCAAAAGGAACCCCACTAAAAACCGGGGATGAGCTCAGTTACTTAGGGACGGTAAGCAGTTTTCTAAGAGACCATATTAGTTAATATATTCCTATTTATCTACATGGTAAAATATATTTTTTTTAAATTCATGAAGAGTTCAATGAATTTGTTTTAAACAATGGCACTTTTTTTTATATTATTGTGTTTCTATAGTTTCATGAGTAGGGTTCAGTTCGGAATAAATGTTGTAGGTGAAATATGTCTTAAATATCAGGTCAACAATTATGACAGTCTCATATCCAGAACATAACTCCATAGGGAAGTAGGAATGTGGACATCATGTTTTAAATGTGATTGTATTTCAATAAATAACATATTTCTGCAGTCAAGTCGTTACATTGCAAATTGGGGAATGAACAGTAAAGAAATATTCTAACTATGAAACATCTGAAAAAGGTCTTTGACTTTGGGTCTATTTTGGACTACTTTCTGCGAATGTAAAGGTCGATTCGTATGTTTACCACTGTGTCTTCTATGATGATTAGATTTGATTTTTGGTGTTTTATCGCCACTTTCAGCAATATTTCAGCTATATCATGGCGACCAGTTTTAGTGGTGGAAGAAGCCGGAAAGAATTACCGACCATGGGCAAGCTACTGGTAAACTTTATCACTTGCGTGCACCATTTTTGTAATTTACAAAGTCGGGCGCGAATGCACGCCGTATTGGTGATAGACTTGTATGAGTTGTTGGGTAATCCAACTACCTAACTCATTGAGCTACCCGGGCCCTCCCCCTCTATGATGAGGTTTATTTAAATTTTCTATGATGTTTTACCAAAAAGACTATGATTTTATCATATTAGTAAATTAGCAAAATATTACCTCATGTTCAAAATATTTGAAAAAAGAAAACGTAAACATCCAAATCCAAAAGTAAATAATCCAAGTAGAAAACGAGAGAGGACATAAAGCATTATTCTACCAAGACCAAAAGCATGAGCAACATCAACACGTTCAAAGACGTGCGAAAGATCAGATGTTCATGTAGTAAGATCATCATGTTTCTCCCACTCGTCCTATAGGGAAGACAGATAACGGTAAATTTCCCAAATGCCAAACGGTGCCCGATTTAATAAACGTTAGAGAATAAATACGGACAATCAAATATGGGCAATCCAGAGAAACTTGCAACATAGAGCACACAAGACGAAGAAAAGCAAAAACACAACACAATATGTGTTGGACAACACTATATGCAATAAACTCAAACAGCATGGTATGATCCCTCCTACAAACAACTGGAGGTAAAGACGAACCGAACATCTTGTTTATGAGGTCATCGTAACGAACATCACAGCACCACATTCAGAACGTAAAAACAGATAATAAGACAACATACCTTTGTGTGCAGTGCATTTTATACTCAAGAGTCTTATGGTAAATGATCGTGTTGTCCAATCTTTATTATTTTGTTACTGTTAAATATCATGTTTCACTAATGTTAAGATTGTCCTGTTCTCAGTAATGGTTTTATAATCTTTGTCTTGTGTGTGATCACTGAATGGAAAACAAAATACTGATTGTTTTTTCTTGTTCCATAAGTATACTGAAATGAAACGGATCACAGTATCAATGCCAATCTCGTATATAAAATAGTATATACATTATTTTGATATTCACTTTATACTAGTATGTTCGTTTTTCGATGTTCGGTTCGACTTTACACCAGTTGTTTGTAGAAGGGCTCATGTCTTATTTACATTATTTGTGTTTGTTTTTGCCCATAGTGGTGTCTAACACATGTTGTGTTATGTTTTTGTTTGGTTTGCCTTTGTCTTGTGTACACTATGTTGCCAGTTTCTCTGGATTATCCTTTTTTTAATGCCCCTTCGGTATTCTCGAACGTTTTTGTATTTTTACTTTATACTATGCTCGTTTTTAGTAGATGGACATTGTGTTTTGTCTTAATGTATAACCTTGTTTACGACAATCGTAGAAAATCATGGAATTTCAACAATAATAATTGCTCACTCTACCAAAGCCCTTTTTTTTTCTTGTGAAGTTCGTGTTGCTCGATCTTTAGTTTTCTGTGTAGTATTTGGGTGACAGTTGTTTCTCTTTGTTGTCCATTTTTTTTTTTCATTTTTGAACATTATATTGTCTGTCCTACGAATTACGGCTTCTGTACCCTTTATAGCCATCTTTAAACTTTTGTTATTTATTATGCTAAAAGTTAACAACACAAACTGAGCAGAATGTCAGATAATATGTTGCTTACACCCAAATTATACCCTACGATTTTAGGGTTCAAGCCCGGTTTTAAGTGGGAAACGAGTTGCTCAATATTTAATTTTCTATGTAGTGTTTTGGAAATCATTTCGTGTGGCCATTGCATTGTCTATCGTTCGATTTACGGATTCTGGTTACCCCTTTGGTATCTTCAAACCTGTCTTATGGTATATGCTAAGCGCAAACTGGACTAAAACAGTCAATATATACTGCCTTGGACTTAAATTATACCAACTATTCTGTTGTACTACTACAAAAACAAATATAATAGTATTTTTTAAATTTTATTAATTTTTATAAAATATATCAAAAATTTCTATCAAAGTAACAAGTTTGTATAAATAACATTAAGATATAACAATAATTCTCCTTTTATAATCAGTGGCTGTCAAATGCCCCTGCTACAAAAAGAATTACATTATGCAACAATAAACAATGTCTGCCATTTTATAACAGTTTTAACATGTTGATACGTGGAAATATTTAAATAGATAAATATGACCATAAAATTGTTTATAAATAAATATCAATATATTAACTTAGAGACAAATTGGAATGACTATGCAGTAATGATAACATGAACATTTGAGCCTTCTGATAGTTAGACTATCAACAGTCAGTATGTATACACCATACCACATGTCACATTAACAGGACCAGCCTGAAATAAAAACCAAACCAAACTAACTTGTATTTAATACAAGCCACGTTTACAAACAAACAAAATGTTCTAGCCCAAGCCAGCCAAGTCATTCCACATCTTGACAAGACTGTCATTCACAAACACATTGCCGTACAGAGCAATGATAATACACTGGCAGTGGGGTGCTAGCCAACAAACAGTTTCCATACAAAACTTCACAAATATGGCTGACAGAACTGATAAACTAGACGTTTTGAATGCTCTGTTTTCTTGATGATTCCTTTCTTATAGTACTGTCGAATGGAACGGCTGAGTTTGTCGTAATTCATGGCTGGTCGGTTTTTACGTAAACCCCATAACTTTGCTACTTTTGTGGAGTCCTCGATTTTGAAAATACCTCTTTGTCTGTCGATCCATTTAATACATGAGTTGTAACGGTCTGGTCTAAGAAGGAGATCTTTCAAGAACTGCCAAAGATGGATAGTTTGTTTGTGTTCAGATTCTACAGGAGAACGTAAGGGAGGCGATTCTGTAATGAAAAGAATAAAGACACATGTAAATAACATTCAAGTAATAGATATATTTGAGTTTGGGTTTATGGTGTTTAGTGCCACTTTCAACAATATTTCAGCTATATATATTGTTGGGGGTCAGTTTTATTTCAATATCAAATAAAATGGTAAATATTACATTTACATAATGTCGATAAAAAATGAAAGTAACCCACTTTAAAGAACGCAAGGTGAATCAGATGATAATTTAAACGTTTAGAATATAAAAAGGTATGATCAGCAAGAAAAGTGCATATGGTTGCGACTGATTGTATAGTTCTGTCCAATGAAAATTGCTGCATCTTCGCTATTCAAGTGTTACGCCCCACCCTCTTTCCAAAAGGGGAGGAGAGGATCGTAACCTTTGTCTATCGAAGACGCATATCTTGGTATACTGCTAAAAGACACTAAAAGGGCTCCATAATACTTTAAATTACTACCGTTGGCTGATATCAACCATAAAATTATACTCTTATGTGAATCATCTTACATAACATATGCATTATAATATTTTACTTTTAACTGATCACATATTTTTATCATTTTGCATAAATTGTTGATAGTATCTTATATAAATTGTGTCTTTTCCTTTTAAATACACACCTAAATAATGTTTTAGAACAGGTTTATTTATTTCTTATTTCTTATCAGTCTACCATTGCAATTCTTATCAAAGTCCATATACATTTTTGCATTATAATATTTTAACAACTGACTGGTATTATATATAAAAGATTTATGTCAAAATGAAACAAAAAAATACATGTTTCCAAGAACAGAAATAAAAGTGTGTTATTATATTACCTTTTGTACATTGTAAAATTAAGTCAAACTTGAGAGAACTTTGTACAAAAGATATTTGAGTCGAGTTTAATTGAAAGAGGAGACACTTACGAGTATAAGACACGTATTCATCGTCATGACAAGACTTTGGTATGTATGATATGTTGGATGAACTTGAGCTGCTGTCGACACTGTCTTCACTGGGTGTCGGTGACGTGCTGGCTGATATATATGAGATGTCGTAGTTGTCATAGTAACTTTGGTATGATTCGTAACACGTGATCTGGTGTTGGGGTGGAGATGGGGGACATTCGACATCTTTCAGACTACATGCTGAAAAAGAAATATTTTAAATTAATATTGTTTACGGTTTAATTTAAAAACAAATTCCACAAACATAAAACTGAATTTGAACATGAATACTCGTTTTTAATGTACAATTCTTTCTACGACTCATGTGATACAATGAAAAATGGGCTGCAATTGTTATGATGTAACTAAAATTCAAATGCATAAATTAAATCATTATACTACAGAGAAATGTTTCTACGTGTTCTATTGACCGGAGTTATTTATGCCATTCAAGGATATAAAATCAGTCCTTACCAGTTTTCCAGACATCTAATTGGTTGTAAAAATTGGAACCGGCATCAGGGGATCGTTCATTGAAGTCCACGTTCGTTAACTGACAAAGCTGTTCTCCGTTCATCAGAAAATGCTCATATATACCACTGGGGACGCTAAATTGCTGTGAATGCCACACAAACCATTTCCGAACGTCTTCTGTTGACCACTGGTATGGATCTAAAATGTACAAAGATAATCACATGTACTTTTCATTCCAAGCTAATGTAGATATGTTCAAAATTAATATAATCATATTTTTCTTAAGGTTATCAGATATGTGGTACTGTGTACTTTTAGCCAACCATTCAAGCACAAATAAGTTATTTTATTATTTGCAATCATGATTTTTTTTCTCATAATTTGTCAAATTTTCTCTTATTTGTATGTATATATAAGTAACGAAGTGATGTGACTCAATTTGTATTCAATTGATTTTTCTGAGATGTAAAGTATACATTTATTCCGCTCGGCTTATCTTGTTGTAAATTACGTAGTTGTATAATAAATTATAACTTTTTAGTTTTTTATTGACTTGTTTTGGGGTTGTAAAGATTGATATCACAACACGTTTTAAAGGTGTGCAGATCATAAGTGTTCCCACTAATATAAAATGTACGTTAGCAAAAATGATTAAAAGCTGATGGCCCGAAAAGGGACAGCCGTCATTCGTCAAAAAAAAGAAGAAAATAAACATTTTAACGAAAAGCAATCAAATATTGAGACACACTATTTGATACAAAAAAAGAATGTTAAATATTACAGTAAGGATCGGTTAATGTATTTAAATTGATAAAATTGACGTCACATTGTGAAGGTCAATAAATCAAGGTAAACAATGTACTCTTAAAGTATAAAGTATCGCTTACCTGGAGAAATATGTAAAATTTTGCACGTGTTTGTAATTTCTTCTTTTAGGTGACGGATGACACTCAGGCCAATGTCTTCCTCTTCTTCTTCTTTGATATGCTGAGTATACATGGGGTAGGAAGGTTCTATATTGTGCATACTACAGGTATATGAAACATTCTCCATGTCCTTCTCTGTTTTGATGTTAAGTGCTGTGTCATCGTAGAATGAGAGCCCGTGACCATTAATATTGTCTAAGTCCACAAAACTTTTAGGGCTTTCAGATTCATACACTCGTTGGTCATTGTTAGTATCAGAGACTGACAACACGGTCGGGGTTTGATTAATTGGTTCCAAAGTAGTAAATTCAGATAATCCAAGAATATTTGGTATGTTATATTCCTCATGATGATGTGCTGAATACATGTCACTATCCATTGCGTATACACTTTGTGGAACCTGATAATTTGTAAAAAAAAAAAAATAAAGTCTTTAAATTCAACGTTTATTTTATTGTAAATAACTAAATAATAAACAAATTTCAATAAAATGAATGCATTGGGTTTTTTTTTTAACATTTATAGATAGATATTCATTAAAAAGAATGTATTCGTTATAGTTTAATAACAAATTATTGCAACTACAAAGTTATATGTATTCGAATATGCCAACTTTTCCCCCCAATATATTTGCAAAAAAAGTATTACGACTTTCTTTTACATATAACAAAAATATACACACCTTTTGATCAGATAAAATCACCATACTTTCGTCTTGCTTTATTGCTCTACTGTATGATATGTAATTTTCTATCACCTGGAAACCTATAAAATTAAAAAAGTTAAATTATATACTTTATTTGCAAATTATTTTTTTTTACTAAAATAACAGTCTTAATCATTGTACTGATGATATATATTTTTTAATTAATTAAGTGTTTTTAATAATATTAAATAAAATAATACGAACCGTTTTGCATTTAAATCCCTTTAATATCGATGTTAGCAAATAGCTATCTTTCAGACATTTAAACATGTAAACATGCGGTTTCTATTTTATACCAACTGTCACGTGGGTTTAATTCTTCGAATTTGTGTATATAAACATTCGTCTGAATTATAAAGAAGGTCAAGAGAACAGAAAGTATAAAATATCGATTCCGAAAAATAGTAACGGGACTAGTGATCTAAACTTCAAATATAAGTCATGTGACACTGCTTTTAAAACACAATTATTTTATTTACCTTTAATCTAACACATTTTACAATTTAGTAAGTGATTTTTCTTTTGCATAGAAGATTAAAAAAACGAAAATAAACCGACAACAGACGGAAATTAATACAGACGGTTCACATAGATTTGTGTACATTTAATCAGGAAATTCCCTTTCTTTTTATGAGATCATTTTAAAGGAATTTCATTGGTGAAACGTCAATACGGGGAGGGTTAAACGATGGTGCATTAGAGTAAATATAACCTTTGTGTCAATGGGTACTGTTGATATTACGAAATGATACCAACGAAGTCGGTTAAAATATTTGTGAATGAAAAAAAAATATACGATATACAATGTACCTGTACAATACGGTGTGTAATAATATTAAAATAGAAGTTGACGCGTCGTGGAAAAGATCACCCCACACAATAAAAAGCAAATACTTATTTATATATATGTTCATATCAATTTGATATCTTCTCACGTCTACGGTTATAAAATTATTAAATTTATTAAATAAATTCAAGGTCCGCATACAAAACCAACCAAAATATTGTCAAATACGTGGAGCGATAAAACCTTACTAACTATACTGTATCTAGAAACAAAACATGTACCCGTGTGATTAAATAAACCAATGACCCCCCCCCCTCCCCAATACGTGAAATTACTTCTCCATCTGGTCTAAAAATAATATTGCAATGTCCGTCTTTCATTAATAATTCTGTATGCCATACAATAATATTAATTTAATCCTTAATAATTGGCTATGTTTATTGCTTAACGGTCAAGATCGTGTATGGTTATAATAACGGCATGCTACTTCTATAAAAAGAAAATTTCCATCAATATATTAACCCACGTAATATAGTAACATGGGTTATATGTACTATAACGGAATAAAAATAAAATATTTCCTATCAATGAAATGAAAGGTATATCGATTTATATACTCAATTCAGTGTGGACTCTTTATATTACGATCAAATTGATACGGTTTATTCAAGCCGTGCTTTAACAACGTAAACGAATATTCCATAGATAAAGGAATTATAGATACACATTATAACCATATTCGTCGTATACAGGGTCGGTCTTATGAGATGCGATGCCCAAATTATGTTCTCTGCAAAATCTGCAGTGTGCTGTTGTGTGTACTGGAACAGCCAAGAGAAGATAATTTCAGTGCGGGGCCCAATGATGTTCTCTGTAAAACCTGCAGTGTGCTGTTGTATGTACTTGAACAGCCAAGAGAAGATAATTTCAGTGCGGGGCCCAATGATGTTCTCTGTAAAATCTGCAGTGTGTTGTTGTGTGTACTTGAAAAGCCGAGAGTAGATAATTCCGTCACAGGGTCCAATTGGTAGCGATTGGTCCAAAATGGCTTAAGGCAGACCTTGGTCATGGGCATGTCTCAAAGATGATCTGAGTTTCTATTATCATATGATACACGTGATAAAAAGAAAGTTTAAGCAGTAATGGTCATTAATATCAAACAACTACCTCTCACCTTAAATCACTGACCACAAGATGACCACTACATAAACTGATGGACATACATGTCCTGTCTTGGTACAGATACATAAACGTGGCTGGGTTAAACCGGAAAAAAACACAGAGATTTGCTTCCAGTCAGAAACACTACACAATATCACAACAACAACAAAAATGGGAGGGTGAACAGTACAGTAACTTGGTCAGTGAATTCTCGTAGTTAACTGACTACTAGCTAAGAAGGTTGACGACCATTACTCTTAGCACAAAAAATATCATAATTGATACTTACTGATGTAATATCACTTAGTCATATGCATCATGAGAAATTAAGGTGTTCATGAGAATACAGAATAGATAGGTCATCACGCACGGAGTTTTTGGCTATTACCCCCTTTTTGTTCTCTCGGTCATCCACGTTCCAAATCAGAAACGACAAGAACCCTTTTATCTGCATGGAGAGTGGATGAAAGGTCTTGTTTTGCGCACGATGTGTTATCTTGGTCATCTAGCATATTCTACTTATGAACGCCTTGTTTTTCTAATAGTCTTTCCTATAAGACACAGAAATCTGTTTATTACCATATACATTTGTACATTTTTTGTGTATGTAGATACTAACTCTGATCATATTGATTTCTTCATATTACATGTCTTATTTGTATCCCCCTGTTCTTTTACAAATCACAATCATTCTAATTAAAACTAAATATTTATTGGATGTTATATTTTTGTAAGGGGAGGGGGAGAGGGGTCGTGGTCGAGATCATATGGTAGTTTGATTTAAAACTACTTTTGCGAGGAGAGGTGTACTCGATACAACATGATGTGATAAAGTTCGTCAGTTACAAAAAAAATGTACTTGCGACATGTTGGTGATTTTCTACGGTTTTCTCCACCAATAAAACTGACCGCCACGATATAATTGAAATATTGTTGAAAATGGCGTTAAACACCATAATTCTAATCCCCTATTTTTGTTGGTATTATCGTACAATTTAATAGTGGCTCATTCAATCGACGTGGAACGTGAAACATAAATTATTTCTACAAGCAGACATATGTATAAACAAATATTACATAATCAACGGTTTTTACAGAATATGAACCTTGTTTCTATTCTCTCGTTAGAAGTACGTGTACACTGTACTGAGTAAAATACCATTGTCACCACAGTCTGGTTGTAACAATCCCATGTACCATCTACATGTTTGTTTACTATTACACTGATATTGTTATTTCTAATAATAAAATAAAAATTCCCCACGTTCGTTTGTTTTTACGATTTCGAGAAAGTACAATTTAACTGATATTTGTTTTTTGAGTTGTTATGGAAATGTAATTGAAATATTACATAACAAAATTATAACCTTTTGAAATTAAAAAAAAAAAAATAGTAATTGACAATAATCGAATTGATTTTACATTTATGTTAATGAAGACTGAAAATAAAAACGTAGTTATCAGATTTAGTGAGCACAATGCGTGTCTGTAATAACATTCATCAGGTACACTCATGATCATGCTCATCAAAATCGGCTAAGGTCACTATGTCTGATGGAAGGTAACCTTAGTTTTAATAATAATTACATTATTTACGAACTGTAAATTTCAATAACAAATATATCTAATAAACTATGTCAGTGCCGCAGCTTGTATTACGATAATAAATATTTGAGCTACTGTCAAACCGTAATTCGGTTAAGTTTAAACATGCGCTATTTGCATTTGAGAATTGCAAATTAGTGAAGTCATCTTTCCTTCATGCATGTTTTCAGCTTTTGTAAGAAGTACCCGGTACCACAGTTTCCGTGCGATAAACCTGATATTTCGATTTTTTTTATTTTCATGTACCAAATTCTTAAAGCATAATGGGTATAGGCAATAATCACACAGGTAGGTGTTAATCCAACTACTACACGACCATATATTTGTTCATAATTACAGGTAAAATAAAAAAAATATTTATCAATGAAAATACATTTTTTTATGGTCATGATACGAAACCACAGTTGTGGTTTGTGGGTACGAAAAAGTAGCAATCAACTAACACTCTACGTAAATATGGAAATTAAATTTTAAATCTTCTGATTGTGTAATCCTTTAATTGACCACTGGACAAACTGACACAAAGAAGGAAACCTACGACATCTTAACGGAAGGTATGGATGGGACACCTCTAGAAGTGGCAGACTGTCCACTTCAAATATTTAAATCTTAAGATTATGACCTTGTACTGAGATAACTTGTAGTGCTTCAGTTAAATCTTATTAAAGGGACGAAATGTTATATAAGGTTTAATGTTTATAGATAGTACAAATCTAATTTTACACTAAACTTCCATTCAATTTACAATGGTATTGTCATTAATCCAATCGAATTGTAACAACAACAAAAACAAACAAACAAACAAATAAAGATTAGTTAAATCAAGAAAATATCAATGTACAATGTACATTAATATACGTATACTAAAAACGTAGATTTCAAACTTAGTGAAGGGCCCGGGTGGCTCAATGAGTTAGGTCGTTGTAGGGCCCGGGTGGCTCAATGAGTTAGGTAGGGCCCGGCTGGCTCAATGAGTTAGGTAGGGCCCGGCTGGCTCAATGAGTTAGGTAGGGCCCGGGTGGCTCAATGAGTTAGGTAGTTGTAGGGCCCGGGTGGCTCAATGAGTTAGGTAGGGCCCGGCTGGCTCAATGAGTTAGGTAGTTGGGTCACCTAACAACACATACAAGCCTATCACCAATACGGTGTGGGTTCGCGCCTGACTTTGTAAATTACAAAAAAAATGTGCACTCGACTCACAACCGCAAGTGATAAAGTTTACCAGTTGCTTGCCCATGGTTGGTGGTTCTCTCCGGGTACTCCGGCTTCTTCCACCACTAAAACTGGTCGCCATGATATGGCTGAAATATTCCTGAAAGTGGCGTTAAACACCATAAATCATTAAATCATCAAACTTAGTGCGCAGGACGCATTTCTGGAACAACCTCCATCAGGTACGCTCGAAGCTAAGAAAACCAAAGGGCCTAAATAGGGTTCACACTCATCGTTTCTAATGACTTCTAATTTCCTAATTGTTTTGGGAGTTCATGGATTCAAAATATAGTTTACATGTATATATTTTCATTTTCATCTAAATATTTTATTGTTAATAGAAACATCTTCGAATATTAACCGTAAATAATATTTCTGAGATTAACATTATCAGTACATGAAATTAGGAAATGTTTTTCATCTTCAATTGTATTACAGAATGGACAAAGCATACTATTAACTGCTCCCATCTAACTCTACTTATTGATTGAACAGTAAATAAAGGAAATATACATTTAAATGCATAATATATAATGTAAATAAGTAAAGACTAGTTTCAGAACTATTGGTTTCAAACAATTGTCGAGCGTATAAAGAATTAACATGGATTATTTTATTATTATTAATTTATTTCAATGGTGATTATATACTTTTGATAATTCATCAGTAAGAACATTTGCTGTTGGTAATTTACTGATAAAAAATCATGTTATTTTTTTAATTGTTGTTTGTCATAAAATGTATTATAATAAAATGGAAAAACAAAAAGTATCACAACGTCAGAACAGGTCCAAAGTCCAATCGCAAAATGGTAAACAGTAGCTATAACGATAAAGGGGCTTATTTTATGATTGAATTTATACATATTGGTTCGTATTTCTAATTTCTTGAGGAAAAATATAGTAAGCGGTATCATATATAAGAAACTGCCAGTAGTCAGGGAATATTTGAAAAAAAACCACTTTTATTATTTTCATTCCAGTTAAAGTTGTGTAGAGATTATGAAAAGACATTCTAAACAGTCGGATGGTCAACAATTCCTCTAATATCAAGAAAACGAATGAACAATCAGCTCTCCCATTCACTCACTGAGACAAAAAAATAGCCCACGATATATGACTTAGGAAATCCAGGTCGTGGCTTGGTACAGGCACACAATGTGTCGGTGTTAAACATGGACTCTAAAAAAACACTGTATGTGTTGGACACCACTCTACGCAAACAAGCACAAATAACGTTAATAAAGCATGAGCTCTCCTACAAACAACTGGAGGTAAAGAACGAAATTTGGTTACAACAATTTTATATGAAATGAGTGTTACAGTCTGATTACATTGTTAATTTATGTGACTTAACGTGTCATAGCAATAGACCTAATGACATTTTTATTCATAAGGGATTTGAGCTGTAAAAAAGTTAGTAATGTTTGAAGTCAATGTCCATATAAGTAAAAAAGTAAAAATATTAAAATGTATCTGTATGTGTGACAGTAATGTATCACTGAAGGAAAATCTACGGGCATTGGCCTTTTAAACGAGATGTTTTAACTTTACTTCCCATGAGTTCATCAACCTTTTATAGCCCGTTAATTATTTCTATATAGGTTCTCATTTTTATGTGAAAAATTAGATGAAAATGTGAGTGCCTTTATAATCCTTGCCCTATAAAATGGTGAACGCTGAAGATAGGTGAAAAACTGTGTTTAACATGTGTGCCTGGATCTGTTGTCCTCTGATTACAAGGACAAAACTTAACATTTCTGCTGCAGTTGCCAGCTAGACTTCATAAAATTTTAGTGGCCTAGCAAAAAGTCTTAGGGCCCAGCAAATGGCTTTACTCATGAAATATTCCACATTCAAGTAGCCAGCTGGGCTGCTCTTTGAAACTGTCCAGGGGCCCAGGTCTCATATTAGTGGGTATGGGCTACTGGGTCCCTGCTAAGTTTTATCCCGGCCTCATAACAATACCATATCATCAATATGGATACATCGTCGAGACCTTATTCCAGGCTAGACCTGTATAATCGTCTTGTCAGAGATAAGGATATGCAAGGGTTTTCTTAAGCAGGAAGCAGTCAAAACTGTGTGTATCATGAGTTTTTTTTTCTTCTAATGACTGTTAAAAACAAACAAACAATATTTGTGAGACTATTGGAATCTCTTTTGATTATCTGGTATTACATATAGGTATGAGGAAGCAAACCAGCCTTCCATTAACATGTGTATATGTCGAAGGCTTCATAAGTTAGATTAACTTGTGTCTAATCCATTTTGTTCAATATTTGGCAAATAAAATATACTTAATCTAACATTTGTTTGTATTTTTAAGTAATCCGAAAAGTGTTCGGTTCAGACATTGAAAGACGGAAATGTCGAAACTGATTTGTCTACATATAGTACTATCAATGTCTACACAACTTTAAGAGTCGGAAACGGGGTTTGGGGAATTGGATGAAATAAATAACTTGTTTTCATGTTGAACATGCTTGTTTTAATATACAGTTTGTGAATAGTTGTTTCGATATTTATACTTTATAACAAAAACAACCATTAAACATTAGTTGTTTTTAGTTAAGTTCTTTTTTTTGTATTTCAAAATAACCCTCTCTGTGATTAGTACGTCGACATAAATCTCCCTCAATTTTTCCAACCACTTGTATATTGTGTAAATATTACATATTACACAATTTGATTAACTTGTTGTTGTGTAAACAGTACATTCAATACACAAATTCTTAGATACAAAGTTGTTGTTTTTATACAAAGGAAAGTACCTGAAGTTTTCGGAATATTATATTGTTTATCTTTTAGAACGTTTCTATATCATTGTAGTGTTTGTCATGGTAGTTATTCATCTTCATTTTTTCACTATACAGTCAAACCCGTATTAAGAGGTCACCTTTGGGACAAATAAAATGGCAGGGACCTCTTTAAAGATGTGCAATGTATATGACATTTTCTAAGGCAGAATAAGAAAAAGGTAACCTTTTGATACAGGCGACTGCTTAATATAGGTGACCGCATGCGCAGGTTTGACTGTTTGACTGTAAGTCGAGTCAAGGAAGTTATATACGTCCTTGGTCGAGTCGACTATCTAACTAAGTTTTGGGGGAAGAGAAAAAGCACAAACAGAAATTACGAACTGATAGGTGAAGCACCCCCCCCCCCCATTTATGATGTAGGTATCTTGAAACATCAGAGGTAGGTACACTGGAACATAGCCTTGAGTTTGTGTTCAACGACCTCAATCAACTGACCATCAATATAAGATACAGAAAGTATATCAATTTGTTTGTTTTTATTATGTTCTAGATGTAGGTACCATGTAGTGCTGGTGCACACTGTACATTTCTTATAGTACAACGTATAATTGATTTTCTTACAAAAAACATGATTTTCTATGATACATAATTATATCATAGTGTTGTTTCCGTTAAACAGAGAGTGCGTAGGACAATATAAATTTGCTAAAATTATTGCCGTATCATTGTTATTTTTGTTATGATTTCTTTTCTTTTTATAGGTACATGTAGGTGTTATTTAATTAATTACACCTTGAACGAATATATTCCACTTACTCTAATTACACAAATACGAGCTTATAGGAATTTGTTCAGTATTTCTTTGGAAGTCTCAGTCCCACCCCTTCAAATCCAGAAGTTAAATTTGTAGTTTTTTTTCCTTCTGTAAATCATATGTCGCACCATTGTTTATCAAAACAATTATGTCAATGACCTTATGCCATCCTCATAGTTATATCAACATTATAACCTCAAATATGTACAACAAAAAACATTAAAAAAAAAAAGAAGAAAAACGTGAAAAGTGCAGTGACCTAATAATCCCAACGAAGCATGATAATTTGACATATGTTTGTCTTACTACATGTACACTCAAACCTGCCCATGCGATCACCTCTATTAAGCAGTCACTTGTATTAAATGGTCAACATTTTCTTGTCCTGTCATAAAAATTTTCATATAAACTGAACCTCTTTTAAGAGGTCATCTGTCTTAAGTGACAATTTTTTATTTGTCCCAAAAGTGACCGCTTAATACAGGTTTGACTGTATATACAGTTTAGGTTTTATTTAGTTGATTTGTTTTCATATTTCCTGTGCTCAATACTTCTAGTATTATTGTTGAGACATCCAAACATTTTTTTTATATAAAAAAAAACATAAGAAAAAAAAAAAAAACAAGCAAACCTATAATAAAGTCATCTACTAATTATAATTCGTCAACTTGATTAACTGTAAAATCAATTATATGCATAATGCATTAAATTTAAAATATACATCACAAAACATTAAGAAGATATAAATTATGTTTAAATGTATACAAGCAAGGTTAAACAATAAATTCGATATGCCGTTTCGGTTGTTTACTAAGTTAATATGATCGCGTTGACGTACATTGTAAATAACAGGGTGCACTTCCAATTATTTGTCCGAATGAATATTTTTTGGGGTTGGGATAGTACATTTCTGAGAAAACCTACCACATCAAAGACCGTTTTAAAATTGAAAAACAACAACTAAAAATACAAAAGATTAAGAAAAGATTAAAAAAAAACCCACAAAAAACATACACATGATATATAACAAAATAAATATGGTATGCAATTATTATGATTTGATGACGTCATCTGTGAAAGGGTTTGAATTAGAGTTATGGTGTTTAGTGCCACTTTCAACAATATTTCAGTTGTATAGTGGCTGTCGGTTTCATTGGTGGGGAAAACTGGAGAAGACCATCCACAAGTCACTTTATCATATAATCTTGTATCGAGTACACCACATCATGAGCGAGTTCCTCTTGTTTTAAAAATCTATGGCTATGCTATGTTTTTTTTAATTATTTGCATAACATTTTAATTATATACTTTTCACACTTTAGTCAGACTATTGTTATTTCTGGCTTTCCAAAAATATATATTCCAATTTGGATCTCATTGACATCAAAGAAAAAAGTAGTTTCAAACAATGATGAATTCTATAAATAAAATTAAATTAATTTTAGAACACTTTTAATAGTATAATGGATTTTTCTGAAATGAATTAATAAAAGTAATTAAAATGCATTGTAAGTGGGAAGACATGGAAAACATGGATCATTATCAATATAGAACACTTGTTGTTCGGAACATCGTATATTTTGGGAAGGAAGCACTTAATATAAACAAAGTGGATTGTTGTACAAATGAAGATGATATTACGTAAATCCTCTATTAGACCAATAGTTATCATAGTAACAAAAAGGTCAGAATGCAGAGTGTCCTATTTTTACATATTTCAACAGAAATCGTAACTTTTTAAAGTTGAAAAATACTTTTCAAGCCACATTTAAAAGGAATACATGTACAGCACATACTATTTATATATAATGCCGTTTTATCATGATTGTGGTCATAAAACCATTTATTGCACATATTGCTAATAATATACAACTAACGATATATGCAGCTGGATATCTCTGAATATCTAAATAGGAATGCAGATGTATAATCAACTAGAAGTTTTTATGTTTAATAAATCCCTCTAGATGATCTTTAAGCTCATTTCATTACTTCTAGGTTCTATAAACAACAAACAATGGTTTGACTTTTGGCGAATATTGTCATGACTTTATTAACAACACAACATAATACAACACAATAAACTGATCAACAATTAAATGAATGTTGACAAAAGTTAATTAGCTGACGGAAAGTTATTGAATCATTGATTTAATAATACACCACCGGGCCACCAGCAGTATAAGTGATAAATTCCGCCATCTCATCTGTTGATCAATCATCTATACCATCCAAAGTGTTGGACAAAGTCATAACGTTCTAATCGAGTAGTAGGAATAAATCTGAAAATATAAATCAAACAGCAGAAATCTAAATCTTAAAAAGGGGTTGGAGGGAGGGACTTCCGGTGATCCTCCTTATGCGTTCAGTTAGGAATGAAGACAAAACCCAATTTCCTTTATATGTATCTCATTCGTACCTTGGCGGGAAAGTTTTACTCAACTGCACGGGCAAAGCGCCCTCGCTTACCACATGTACAAAACTATATGGGTTTTTAAATGTCGCTTATCACTTTAAAAATTACAAATAAATGATAACATAAAGTACAATATAAATGATAACAACAATCTATGTTTAGTGCAATAAACGAATTTAATACTTATTAACTCTGATTTGATGCAACATTATGTGATAAAGTTTGTCAGTGACTTGTGACAGGTCGGTGGTTTTCTCCTGGTACTCCGGTTTAACTCCAACAATAAAACTGACCGCCACGATATAACTGAAGTATTGTTGAAAGTGGCGTTAAGCACCATAAACCATACCATAAAACTATTTCACAAAGACAGTTCTCGTATCCATATGATTAAATGGAAACTCCCCAAAAATACCACACTGTATAGGGACAGTTCCAAAATCTAATAGTAAATATTGTACACGCAAGGGGCATGGAACTACAATGTATTGCTATTTACCCCTTACTCTAATGGCCTTATTAAAAATGGAAAATAAAACAAAATATCACATTGTCGGAAGGGTTCCAAAATCCAATTCAACAATCGTAGTTACAAGTAAAATCGATATCCCCCACCATATATATATCTTTTTTTTCAATAAACAATTGAAATACATGTACATAGGTATAGATAATTAGAAAGCTATTTACAAATATATACAGTTAGAGGAAAACAGAAATGGCAACAACGATTAGGGCATATATAGATGATCGCTCATTTTCCTGGTTTGGAACAGGCACTTCTATAACAGTGGCGATGTTAAACTACATTTATGGTCACAGAAACCATAAAGAAATAACCACCCATAGAGAGGGCTTTTCAGCATTCTTATTTTAATTTCCATTGAAATCAGGTTCACAAAATGTAAAGCATTCGTTCCGGTGATTTTTCCATGAACTCGGGTTAGCTTAGTTCACCACTATAATGACGATTATCGCGATGTAGTTAGAAACATGCTAAATATATTGTGGGGAAAACACCTAGACGCTGTAAGAGAAAAATTCCGAAAATCAATACACTAAATACGGATAACATTCATCTGAACCATGAAATAAAATGATATCTAACCTTTGCATTCTTTAAGTGTTGGGAATAGGGTTAGGGTTGTGGTGTTTAACGCCATTTCCAACAATATTTCAGTTATATCGTGTCGGTAATTCTTAGTGATGGAGAAAACCACCGACCTGCCGCAAGTCACTGACAAACTTTATCATATAACGCCATATCGAGTGCACATCGCAATGTGATTGATTGATTGATTGATTGATTGATTGATTGATTGATTGATTGATTGATTGATGTTTAACGTCCAGTGAGCAATTTTTCAGCTATATTCAGGACGAGAATAATTTAAACGCCACGGGACTCGAAACAAAGAAATGTGATGGGTAGGGACGGAGAATTTTGCCAGTGCAGCATGTCTCTTATGGACCACTCATCATGAGCATAATACTCATAATGAGCTGTTACACTGGGTTCTTTAACGTGCGAAGAGGGTGGTAATCTCTAAACATGGGACCTCGTTTTACTTACGTCTCATCCGAAGGACGGGTTGGTTGTCAATTTATACATCCCGCACAACCGACGGACGCCCCTTCAAGCTGAGCAAGCTCTCGGTAATTTTGTTATTACCCTTATTTCTATACCCCGGGGTTCCCGCGGGGTTGACCCCTTTTAAAGGACTAGTGCCTCTAGGACGGAGAAACCTGGTGCCTATTCTATCCCGGCACACCCTTTGGGAGGGGGTCCTCGCAATGTGATTGTTCGTTGGAATATAAGGTTAGTAGAGTAGTGGTTTACGTCTTTGTGGTTTTTTTTGGGTTGGGGGTGGTCGAATATTACACGAACATTTCAATTTCAATTTCAATTCTTTATTAACCAATGTCATACAACATTTAGGAATACATACATTCAATATTTACAATTATACTGATCATAAATAAGACAAAGCACATACAAAATATCACACAAAAAATATATATCATAAGTCCACACAAAACATTACAAATTCAATACAGATTATAGTATAAAACTGTAGATTACATTCAACAGTCAGTTGAAAATACAATTTAAAAATGTAAAAGCTACAGAGTGTCAGCTCTAAGTTTTAATGCACGGCAAATATATTTACCTAAATTACATAACTGTTTCATATTTGTTACATTTGTATTTCATGTCTTTTGTTCTTGCATTGTATCAGTTCTGGTAAAATGTAAACCAAGTACTGTAAAAAGGGACAAATAGAACTAATTTACACCGACTGATGCTGCCGTTACTGTGGAAGTTATCAAGGAACTTTTACTGTCTTTCAAATTCTTATTTAAAAAGATAATATAATATACCAACCAAATGAAAACAAACATGTACTTCAATAGTAAAAGACAAAAATAAAGATTAACACTCTCCATCTGGAGAACTTAAGTATATTAACCTTCAAATTATATGTAGCCGAATAATTAAAATAAATCAGAATCTTGGACGAAACGAATTCGCACACATACAAGGGAAATATCTAGTTTGTATTAAACAAAAATTTAACATAAAATTGTACGAAATAGATGTTTAAGAAAAAGGTCATAAAGAGTTTCTTTTTCTTCTTCTTAATCAATTAAGCCCATTAATTCAGATAATAAGAAGATTTACAATCCATTCAAACAAAACGTGATATATTACAAATTGTACTAATGTAATCTCTTTAGTTTCATCATTGCCAAAAACACACGGATACATTTCCGAAGATTACTGTAAATATATTTCCTATCTAAGACTTAACTATTTATTAAGCTGGACAATCACTTAAATATGATAATTTCCGGAGTTATTTTTCATAAACAAACAAATTTGGTAAGGTATTACGGAAAAATAATATTGATGAATAAGACCGTTACATGTTATATAATTTTCTAAAACAGAAAAAACTGTAGTCATGAGCTATTTCTTCTTTATTTGTTCTTTTTCTCTCCAAATATAACTTTTTTCCGATGAATCACTATACTCCGGAAATGTGGCGGTTGCAATTAGTAACTACATTTGTACATGTATGTGACTAATTTTGAAGAAAAAAAAATAGATATGTAAAAAAAATCTATTATTTCGTAAAAACTATTAATTGCATTTGAATCACCAGTCACGAGAACAGAACTTACTATACTACTATATACAGATTTTAAAAACAATCGGTAATGCTAATAAATGAATTCAACGTCTTCTGAAAACCTCTAATAAATTAGTAAGAAATGATATGGATGTAAATAAATGTAAGAGACTATCCAATATTACACTTAGACACAAAATCAAGTAAAGGAACAACGCTTGTCTTGCCTTTCTACATTTAACTGTCACAGTTGGGTCTTCAATAATGAAAAAAACTCGTACACTAAAATGAGTTGATCAAAGGCTCCGAAGCAAAACGTAGTTTTGACATGTAAAGCCTGAAAACTCACCAGCCCACACAACGCTATTTTTCTACTAAACTAAAGTAATTATTTCATGTAGTGAGAAAACTCAATTGTTGTGATATAGTTGCACATGGCATGCACTATGGTTTACGTACAGGACTCAAAGGCGTAGCTTACGTTGAGGCAACCGAGGCAGCTGCCTCGGTAAAAAATATATGCAAAAAAAAATACAAAGACAGATTAAATGGATTAGCACTGTTACACATCCACAAGGATAAAGATGTTGACAGGGTCCGTGTGTTAGATAAGTTTGATGCAAGTGGGAGTCGCAGAATTGGAGCTTTGTACCTTTAGTGAGAACTCATTGGTACTAACTAACAGCTGTTCAATGTTCAAATTACCAGTTATCTGTACAATAAATAAGTTCTTTATCTGTTGATTTCTAGCTAACTAATTATAAACAACAAACAAAACAAAGCAAAAGGCACATTAGAGGCAGTCTTGAACTTGCCATGAGGCATAATACTATACTCATAGTTGAAGGGTTTAGGCCTCATTGCAACTTCAAGATGAAAAACAGCAATTATAAGGTGCTGTTCCTGTATAGCAACCATGAACAAAGTATGTTCAAGTTTATATGTGTAATTTTGTCTGATGCAATCCATAATATTTTTGAATCGGCAATTAACAAAGTTTCTTGGACTAAGTTGTACATGTTAGATGACCATTATGAATGTACAATTGTGTATAGCTGTGACATATTTTTATGACTATTTTTAAGCAAAACTGGTCCCAAATATACTCTAAATTGCTCAAAATCGCTTATGGGGGGCTGGGTCCCCCAAACCCCCCAACGGGGCTTTGCACCTGTACCACACTGGGGGCACCAGGCAGCCCCAGACCCCTTGCCTCGGTAGAATAACATAGTAAGCTACGCCCCTGGGACTGGGTTGCACAAACGTCATTTGAATTTAAGTATCAATTAAACCTTAAGTGTAAATTAATTCTAAGTACATTTCAAGTAAGTTTAGTGTCAATTAAGTTTTAATTGGAACTAAAATTTAGTTGGTGTTTGTGCAACCCATCCTAGTATTTCTGTTATTATAACATGAAGTGACCCCTTTTTCCAACATCGAAAGCGTATCCTCTATCCGGCAGATGGGGAGGTGTTGAGCAGTTCTGTATGTTGGGCCCTTGAACCCGTCCCAGCATCCATAACAAAAAAGCAATCACTATGTCATAAGCAACACCATTAAGTGCGATATTTTATATATATTCTTCATTGAAACTTAACGTTTTATATAATTAATATTAATTTTTTGCTCGTGTATCTGAAGTTTTAAACTAAATTTCAAATAGCAGATGAGTTTGCTTGATGTTCGATGTCAAGTGAACAGTATCGGCTATTATCATACGGAAACTTTATAGATTACTAACAAAAAATCGCATGCAATATTAGAAAAAAACTGTGTAGATTCATCAAAAGTATAAATGTGAAATTCACTTCTTCAGGTTAGTTAACTCATTATCATTTATTATGTATATTGATGTATATATGCTCTCTGTAACTAAGCTCTTAGTTTATGAGAATAAAGTCGCTTTATTCACTATTACTAACAAACAACTCTCGTCAATACCTTAATTATATCAAATCCATTTTGTAGATATTGTGCAAATAGAGTATACTTAGACTATAGCAGAAATTAAAGTAAAGATATATATTCCGAGATGTTTTTTTCTCCATTTTTCTGTGCTAGCGGAACACAATGGAGCATGTTTAATTGCTAAACAATTCAAAACATCTTAAACTGTTAAGACAATACAATGTAAACGCATTATCAAATATCCACATGAAATGGTTGTTAGAATTTATATTATGCTATAGAAATGTATTCAATTTGTATTAGGTGACCATCGTGGTCGTGATCGCACAGTTTGGTTTAACCGTGCAGTCAGTGCCTATTACCACTAAAGTTGTGAGTTCGAACCCCGTTCATGACGATGAGTACTCGATACAACATTAGGTGATAAAGTTTGGCAGTGACTTGTGCAAGTCGATCGTTTTCTCAGGGTCCTCCGATTTCCTGCACCGATAAAACTGACCGCCACGATATAACTGAAATATTGTTGAAAGTGGTGTTAAACGCCATGAACCAACCAGCCTCCACCAATAAAACTGACCGCCAAGATATAACTGAAATATTGTTGAAAGTGGTGTTAAACACCATAAACCAACCGTCAATTTGTATTATGAAAAGAAAGTTTAGAGAGAAATAGTCAACAATTTAACAAACTGTTCAACCATTGAACATAAAAAAGACCATGATACATGACGTTGAAAATCCAGGTCCTGGCATGGAATAGGCACAAACATGTGGCGGGATGAAACTGGCTAATGCGATCACAACCCTACACTCTTGATAACTATATGCATTTATTATTGCTATCTATTTGTAGACCCTGCAACGTTATACATTTATCTATCTATAACTATTTGTCAGTGACTTGCGGAAGGTCGGTGTTTTTCTCTTGGTCCTCCGGTTTCCTCCAGTAATAAAACTGACCGCCTCAATATGACTGAAATATTGTTTAAAGTGGCGTTAAACAACATAATCCACCTATTATTAAACAAGACACCGAGCTTCCAATCACCCGGTAAAATCTTTTATTCTATTTTCCTGTCGGAAATTGAGGGGGGGAACACATTAGTCAGAAATAGTCAAATCGTTTTGTTTTATAATATGTGTAGGCTTTTCCTAAGATCTATAAAAAACAAACATTTTATATATTTTAGCATATTTTTACTACATTAATATATTCGTATAAAATACACACATGACATATTTTGATAGCATTATACATACATTTTATGGAAACCCCCTTCATCAACATAAAAGCAGTAAATTTAACATGTTTTATTCGTGTCTTTAACATGTAGAACGTCATTACATTAAAATAATATAGATTCTAAGAATAAAAAAAAGTACTACTATAGAAAATAAAAAAACTCACTATTTATTTAGAATAATAAACCGTCCCTTATGGTAACATCAACATTTTAACATTACGCTATGTTTGTTAGTTGTCAAAGTAACGACCTGACTTGTGTAATACTCTTCCGTAATACAACTCCATTCCAGATACCTTTTATATAGAAAATTTCCATAAATTTAGATATACCAATTGAAAGGACAAAGATTTGGAGAGAAAAAAAATAACGCGTTCCACGAAACCTTCACATGTACATGTATGAACATAATCTGAAACACTTTGACATAGATATCTGTTATTTCTATCCATATAGGTAGTATCTTTATTGTAATAATCTAAAAATAAAAACACAATAGCAAAAAAAAAAAAATAATAATATTAATAAAAACAAACAAACAAAAAAAGCAATATGAAAGCAAATAATAAATTTGGACAATTCATCAATAATAGTAATGACAATGACAAGCGGGACGGAGGAGAAAGGAAAAGAAAAATACACATGTGAGTAAACAATTGTTGCGTAACACCAAATATAGCGAGTGAGTGAGTAAGTGTTGTTTAACGCAAACTCAGCAATTCTTCAGCTATATCATGGCGAAAACATATTAATTTTCAATGAGATGATGATGTGGTCCGTTTTGTACTAAACCAACATGCTTAGTTGGATTTTTATAGTGCTAGCTCACTGAAACAACAATCCGCGGATAGACATGTCGCCCCAATCGGACACAATATCCTAATTCCGAGCCAAACAGACTTTGCTCTTTCTCCTTAATGCTGCATGCTTAGCAGAGAAGCAACAACTATCAATTTATAGTCTTTGGTTTGACCCGATCCGGGATCGAACTCACGATCTACTGCATTCGAGGCGAAAACGTTAATTATTACACCACCTATGCGGTTCTTATCCATATAAGAAGTGTGCTTATTGTAATTAGCTAAAAAAAAAAAAAGCACAAAAGCAAATATATATATATTCTAGTATATAAGCAAATACATTTTTTTGACAATTCATCAATACTATTAATGACAATAAAAAGGAGGTGGAAAATGAGAAGAACAACAGACAAATGAGTGAACAACCGTTGTTTAACACCAAATATGGCAGTTTTTCCCTAATATGTCATGATGAGAAGAAGTGACGTTTTGGTGAGATGATGATGCGCTTGACATGGCCGAGATGTGTTTTATAGAAGAAGCGAGCGCACCATGATATATCAATGAAACTCCGAGCTGAATGGTATCTGCACTGTGCTTAGAAATTAGTATATGCATATTTCAGTCTTTAGTTTTATCGGATCTGGAAAAGAATCCACGAACTTCCAAACTCGAGAACGCTAATCATTACATCAACCAGACTGTCGAGTGTTAGGACGTTGGTGTTTTGTCCGGGTCCTCCCGTTTCCTCCACCAATAAAACTGACCGCCTCGATATAACTGAAAAACGGCTTAAAGTGGCGTTAAACACCACATAACTCGAACCCTCTTATCTCAAATAATTGAACGCAAAACAAAGACGGCGACGTATGTGTTTTGTATGCTGTGGTTAGATCCAAATCATTTGTTAGACTTTCATGATCTATAATAGAGTAGGGGACTAGATCAATTATACAATGAGCAATACCTTGTTTATACATTGCATTTGATATATCATTTATTTTGTTTCCTTGCATGATATAGTTTAACCCCGCCACTTTTATTGAAGTTCCTGTACCAAGCCAAGAATGTGGCCAGTCATGTTTATGTGTGTTAGGCGTATTGATTTTGCCTACATTTTTATGATTTTGCCAACATTTTTATGATTTTGCCTACATTTTTATGATTTTGCCTATATTTTTATGATTTTTTTTATTTTGGAGCTGACCGACAGTGTGATATTGGTTGTTTTTCATTATATTGCAGTATACAAACAAGGACAGACATTTTGTCTGAGCTTAAGTGGAGGGCACTTGAATATAGCATTATCCCCAATGGCCTTTTGTCCTTACCTCAAGGTCTCTTGCCATATGCAGAAATATTATCCCTTAAGAAGATGACCACTTCGATTATATAAACATAGAGGAAACAGTCTGTCCACATGCTTCCGAATGGGATCAGCTGAGGGGATAATAAATTAATTATCCTCTTAATTTTTTGCGTCATAGTAAAGTGCACAAACAAAGGTCTTAAAAGATTATGTTGCTGGTCAAAATGTAGATCACAATATTTATGTAGGTTTGTAATTATTTGTATTGTTTGCATTGTAATAATATATTTTACAAGTATTAATGGAAAGAACAATTAAGTTACAAGCGGAACCTTGTGTAGGTCAACATGTGGCACTGGGGTGGGGCCAATATGTGGAAGTTTAGATTTACATTTGCCACTGGACAAAGAGAATAGAAAGATTAGGGTTGGAAGATTTTGCCTTGCAACGGGCATTAAACGACCACTCCTAGCAAACTGCTGCTGATAAGGAAATACTCCAAGTAGTCTTTTTTGAGCAAAGAATGTAACATTTTCCATACGCGAAGAAGCCATGTATGTCGAACCCTGAGGCCAAGTTATGGATCAGACTTGCCTCTTGGAGAACCCTTACTCGATGGGGGAGGGGATATACCCTATAAGCATATTTTGCATACTAAATAATATTCTACCTAAATCAAACGTTGTATTGCCGAATAGCTTTTTAAATATAATTTTGCTCTACAATTTCCAATTAAATTTAGATATACATATATATTTAATTTGAACATTTTCACGGTTTGTTCAACAAATATTTAGATACATGTATATATTTCGCTTATTAGTAATAAGAAGCACACGTCAGCATTTGTAGTATGTAAAATTTAACACAAATCGTACCGACAATAATGAAACAGGTACGTCTTAAGCATTTCAATAAAGCCTGAACATAACAAATATTGTCCCTTGGTATATGTAGAATATTTTGAACACTACTTTGAGTTCACTATTATTTAGTAAAGGATTTACAACTTTATTCGAAACAATACCATGAAATATTTTCACGTATTGTTATGTTACACAAATGGAAAGCTGTTGTGATGGTAATAAATTCCACCAATATCGAAAAAACGAACAATCACAGTTGATAACGAGGTGTACTAGATACAACATTATGTGATAAAGTTTGTCATTGACTCGCGGCATGTCAGTAGGTGTTCTTCAGGTACTCAGGTTTACTCCACAAATAAAACTGAGCGCCACAATATAACTGAAATATTGTTGAAAGTGATGTGAAACACCATAATTAAACCAAAACATCAACATGAATGTAATCATCATATATCCTTGATTTTGATTGTAGATATTTGACCTAAAATAATTATATGCATTTACTTATTAATGTTAATTTAGTAAATTGAAATGACAATACACATTACCTATCGATTTGAGTTTGCTTAAAAAAGTAGGACGTGGACTGCGCGAAACCCTCTTATGAATGCGAGTATCAATGTATACGGAATAAACACGTGCAATTACATTAAATAAAACCTAATGTTGTCAAGGTTGTCCCATCCAATCCCCATGTCTACATAGGTTTTTTTTTTTTTTTTTTTTTTAATATTTTTGAATTGTTGTCATGAATATAGATGAAAACTGCTCACTGGTCATAATGCACTGAAAAAATCAATCAATCAAAAAGTATTCATGATGTCAATGACTGTCTGATTTAAACACACGGCTTGACTATATGAGGAACATGGCGGGTGTCTTATAGAGGTATTTTTTTATGGTGTCCGTGTTGTTCATCTTTTCTTTGTCTTCTTGCCAGTGTATGTGGACTGTCCATTCCCACTTGACCCTTTGGTTTACCCTAAAGTTAATTCTAAAAATAGGTATGCAGTTTTTTTTGTTTTTTTTATAAATATTCACAATTTAAATCCAATCTTAAATCATTGGTATTCAGAAGTACTGTAATTATATTTCGCTTTAAGAGGGGCCCTCGTGGTCGTATGGTAGTTGGATTTACAACTACCTTTTCAATCAATGTTTATCACCAATGAATTTGTGAGTTCGAATCCCGCTCAGGCGATACAACATTATGTAATTTAGTTTCCCAGTGACACACTACAGGGCAATCAGTGCCTATCACTACTCGAACACTAGTTCGAATCCCGCTCAAGGCGAGGAGTGATAAAGTTTGTCAGTGACTTGCGACAGGTCGGTTGATATTTCCAGTTTCCTCCACAAATAAAACTGACCTCCACCATATAGCTGAAATATTGTTGAAAGTGGCTTTACTACCATACCACTAACTCCTATTGCGTATTATACGTTCGAAATTCATGGTTGTGTTTAACGCATAAACTCTTAACATTCTTATATCAAAAATTATAATGAAATAATAGATAAAATCTGCTTTTGTTGATGAAAAAAATATTTAAAAAAGTGAATATGAATTGGCCTTGGAATATTTTTTTAATATGATTTTAAATGAAATATAAAGTAAAGAATCAGTCACGAATACGTTTTGCATTCTCTGTACTTAAAACAAATCTTATTCTATTGTATTTTGATGGGGGAAGGGGGCATCTAACTCCAACCCCCTCCCTACCATTAAATACGACTCCCATTTTAAAGTTATATTTTAATAGTATTTCAAGTGCAATTACACTACAGATGAATTTGTGACATAATCATCAATATATTCATACCTGAGATCACATAAAGATTAAATCTGAGTTATTTTAAAA
>MJUT01059370.1:147840-161547 GCA_002080005.1 Gigantidas platifrons
ACGAATACGTTTTGCATTCTCTGTACTTAAAACAAATCTTATTCTATTGTATTTTGATGGGGAAGGGGGCATCTAACTCCAACCCCCCTACCATTAAATACGACTCCCATTTTAAAGTTATATTTTAATAGTATTTCAAATGCAATTACACTACAGATGAATTTGTGACATAATCATCAATATATTCATACCTGAGATCACATAAAGATTAAATCTGAGTTATTTTAAAAGGACATCAATGTGTGTACCTGTTGGATGTAGTCATCACCTGGTATAAGGTAGTACAATCGAATGGTATTTTTATCCCTACTATACCCTCATCATAAAGACTCAAAATGTCTGTGTCTACACCTTTTCTCAGAACACAACACAGAAATCAGGGATTGCTCATTGTTTATTGTGTATTATGGTTTATTTTGGCATGGTATGAAATCCTCGGAATGAATTTTCATTGTAGATTTTACACATGTTTATATTTTCGTCTTCGATTTAAATTTTTAATGAAGGAAATAAGTGACGAAATATTTTCGTTTTTTTTTCGCTAAACCACGAATCGCATATCATTTCCATTTTAAACAAAGGTTTGATTGGTTGATTTATTATTGCTAAACATCCAGCGAGTCGTATTTCAGCTATTTTCAAGACGCGAACAAGAACAACAATATATAAACACTATATAAGAAATAAGGGATGGATGGAACAAACGGAACAATGACGTTTGACTGGCACTGTAAATACAAGGAGAGTTGGGTAGAGACGAAACATTTTAGTCTTCTGTAGCGGTTACAATGTGTCTACTCTTTTTCGAAATCTACAGACAAGGTCTTTAACGTGCAGAGATTGTGACACTCTCCAAACACGTTACCCACTGTAGTCCACGGTCTGGCTTTCCGTGCTATAACCCGACACCCCCATCGACAGCCCCCTATCAGTCTTGGGTCACAATGAGCAGCTCTGCGGAGTTTGCCATTGGGGTCCTCACCAGCGCTCAGTTTAAACGTAGGAAGATGTAGATGAGTAGGAGTTGTTCACACATAATTGGTTGATATTAACTTACAGGCTAAAGCCTTGACGTGTTGTTTAACGTCAAGTGTTCAGTATTTTAGCCTATACTCGAGTCCAGAACAAGTTTATGAACAATGCACCATATATATTAAGGTGTTTATATAATAGGCATATAAACGGTAAGTCCGATTGCCACAGAAAAAGGGAATATTATGAATAGGAACAGAAATATAAGCCCAACCAACGGACGCCACATTCGGCGGAAGGGGTAGTGTATCCCGCAGCAGAGAAACTAGATTCTTTTTTTTATATTTCTCTTATGATGGGACGTCGAATATAAGTGTCTCGAATATCGAAAATGGCACCCACTTTCCATGTAAAAAGACAGCTTGCAGCATCTTAAATGCGCAATATCTATACAAATGTGTTTGAATTCAATGATACTGCTGACACTCTGCTTATTATCTGGACCTTCACCTTGAAATCGACAACGGAGGACTATTAAGAACAAAACTGCGACTGACATGTAATAGGCAACTTCCCATTCACCAGTAGCATTATGCCAGCAGCACCAGTATATGGAGGTTACATTTCACAAATAACATTTTAATCTAGAACATACGCCCACTACATTGATTTTCTGGACAGAGGTCAGCTGTTGGTTGACAGTTACGTGATATTCTATTCTCAAAGAGCAATGAATTTTTTCTCTTTTACGTAGATTTTATCTTTTCTCTATCACCTACAAGATTTGGACGGACTAAGAGTAACATAGAGACTGTCTTATAAGAAAGAAGAAATGCTTACTCTTGGCGAGTTTCTGGATTCAATCCAGGTTGTTTGGTGGGATCCGTGTTGCTCTGCTCATCTTTTTTTTATTTTGCTGTGTTGGTTTATTTTATTTTGATTGTCTTAATTCTGTGTCTTGTGTTCAATGTTTCATTTCTCTGGATTTTGTCCATTTTTGATTGACCCGTCTGTTCTCTGTTACAATTATTCACGTGTGTAATAATCTTGTATGACTATTTCTGTATTATGTACAATTGCATATTTTAATGTGGCTATTAGCAATAATCGTAGGTGTAATGTGTTAATATAGATATAAATGTTTAATAAAACCGGTTCTCCTTCATTCACGGTGAACACAATACATGTTTAAAAGTGCATTCGGCACTTTGATTTGTATTTTCAAATCAACATATAACAATTTGATCCCCAATAAAATATTCAGAATTACATAATGGGAGCAAAGATGACACTTGCCAACGTACCTAAAATAGATTACTGGCAAACGGGAGTTTACCTAAAAGAAAATGGAATGCTTTAAAAATCGATCTGTACGTAATAAATCTCTGTTGCCCTAGATAAGCCAGTTAACAGATGATAACATTGTGTCGTAAAGATTGTGAAGTACATTTGTATTTGTTAGTAGAATGTGGAGGACATCTAAGGTGATGACTTCCGCTTATCACTCTTTTCACATACAATTTACACCTATCCCAAAAAAAAACAACAAAAAAACTGACACAAATATTACTGAAGTGTGAAGGTTAAACTAATTCACAACTTAAGTTGTATGATCAATTCCCATTCGGTTCTCATGATTAGCGTGCCTACCTTGACTAAGGTACGTTGTGGGTTCAATGGCCCTTCAGGTCAAACCAAGGACTATAAAATTGCTCTGTGCTGATTCTCAGCTGGGCACGCGACATTAAGGGGTAAGAGCAAAGGTTGATTGGCTCAACATTGGGATTATGTGTTCGATTGAAGTAGCATGTCTAGATGTCGACTACTTAATCAGTCAACTAGCACTATGTATATCCAACTAGGCGTGTTGGTCTAATACAAAACGGACGTCATCATCATCTCATCTAAATATAACTTGTTCTTACTATGATATACATGAAAATATGCTCGATTGGCGTCAAACAACAATCACTAACTCAATTCCCACCTCTAGACGAGATATATTGGATATACGACTCAATGTTGTGAAGACTAGTGGTGAGTTGCAGCAGGCCGGTTACTCTTGTTTTGCAGGTCAGTTATGTTTCCTTTTCCTCGATCTAACGGAAATATTGATGAAAATGGTACCAAACACCATTATCTTTATATTAAAATATTAAACAGACTGCAGCACTAAGGGCAGATGGTGACTGCATCGGTGGTGTATTGAAAAGCAGCACGCTTATCAGCACCACCTCAAACGTGAGTTCTAAGGCCGTTGGGGTATAAAAAACAAAGACTATACAATTGTTATTTGCTGTTTCTTCGTTGCATTCGCAACATTAACAGGTACAAGAAAAGAAATAAAAATGTGTTCACACAAAGCTACAACTGGTTTGAACACAAACAGTGCATGGATAACCAGGTAAGCCTCTCTAATTTATAACAGTTTCTGTTTTTAACCAACAATACACAACTATTCTTTCGCCCTAACATTTACGGTTTTCCGGTCTATATCAGTGAGTGTTTGCGTGGCCTGTGAAAAATGTTCATTGATGTGTATATTATATCTTTAGTCAATACAGCTTACAATTTGCTCAATTGAATAAAAAAGACAGTAATAATTAATTAATTTCATCTTTAGGTTTCCAGTCTATATCAGTGTTCATAACGTTTAGAGAACATTCATTTGTCATTTCATATTACACGGTGAACAATTACTCACCTAAAACGACAACAAACTTTTTCTCGCACTCCTAATTTCATAGATGTTAATTTATTTAGTTTTCTTTGTTTTTTTATATATTTGTCTTTTTTTCTTGTTTCGTATTTTTTGTCTTATTTAAAAAAAAATCTTGTTTTGTTTTTTTCTCTTCGTTCTATGTGTTGTGTGCCACAATGTTGCCAGTATTGTCCATTCTTGATTGCCCCTTCAGTTTTTTCTAACGTTTATTCATGTTTGTTTACATAAACATCATATATCTTATTGATATCTATGTGTTATGTATATTGTTTTAATGTAACTATTGACCACAAATATGGGTGTTAAGTGTTAATATACATGTATAAAATAGTGTTAATATATATGTATAAAATAGATGTATGAAATCAGTTCGACCTCAGTTATATACGGTGGAAAATACCTGTTGAAAAGTGCACTAGACTGTTTAGAATTGTATCATTATATTGATATATAACTACTTTATCCCCAATAAAATATTCAGAATTACTCTACAAAATGGGAGTAAAGATGACACTTGGCAAAGTAACTAAAATAGAATACTAACAAACGGAAGTTTACCTAAAAGAAGATGGAATGCATTAAAAAGCTATCTGTACGTAATAAATCCACTGTTGCCCTAGATAAGCCAGTTAATAGATGATAACATTGTGTCGTAAAGATTGTGAAGTACATTTGTATTTGTTATTAGAATGTGAAGGGCAAATATTACTGAAGTATGAAGGTTAAAATAATTCACCACTTAATTTGTATGATCAACCCCCACTAGGGCCTCATCGATAGTGTAATGATTAGCGTGCTCGTGTTGACTAGGGTATATTCTGGCTCAAATGCCCATTCGTGGCAAACCGAAGGCTATAAAATAGATATTTGCTGATTCTAAGCTGGACACTGGACATTAAGGAGCAAGAGTAAAGACTGGTTGACTGGTTGGCTCGGAATCAGGGTAATTAGGGTAAACCAACTAGTGTGCTCGTAACCTATATAGAACATTAATTTGATACTTCATATGATACAGATCAACAATAGCTCACGTAACGTGACAACAAGCTGTCGCTGACCCCTTATTTTATTTTAGATGATACTTTTAGTTTTCTTTTGTTTCTTGTTTTTATTAATTTATAGTTTTTCCTTTTATTTTCGTTTCGTCTTTTTTTTTCTCGTTGTGTGTGTGTGTGTGTGTGTGTCTTCTTCCAATGTCTTGTGTGCCCAATGTTACCAGTATTGTCCATTCTTGATTGTCCCTTCGGTTTTTATTAACGTTTATTCATGTTTGTTTACATAAACATATCTTATTGATATCTCTGTGTTATGTACATTGTTCTAACGTAACTATTGGCCACCATTATGGTGTTAAATGTATTTCTTTTCGTTGTAAGAACAATTACGGTAATTCTCTTTCCTTATTTCAAGGGTACCTACTACACGCATGTCACACCCGTGCAATTCATGTGTGCTTAGGGTATATATATGTACCCGATTTAAATATTAAGTATCGAGTCTCGCTACAACGTTACGTTGATTTTTGCCCTCATTTTTTACAAGGTTGGTTTTTCATATTTGGGGAAAAATGTATTCTTTGATAAAGTTGTAAGAATTGATTGTGTTTATTTATTAAAATGTTTTCCATGCTATATTTGTTACATATGTTTAATAAAATGCTCGTTTACTGAAGTTGTAGCGAGTCACTCATCCTATACTTTTGTTTCTTGTTTAGAAAAGACTAAATTTATTTTCGGATGAGAACATCGAAGGAGAAAATAAGTGTTAATATATAATGTATAGCTGTATAACGTCAGTTCGATCCCAGAAACAATAGAAAATACATGCTTAAAAGTGCTCTCGACTGTTTTGAATTGTTTCATTAAATAAACATATAGCAGGTAACTATTTTATCCCAATACAATATTAAGAATTACTCCACGTAATGGGAGCAAAGATGACATAACATACAATATTAACATACGGGAGTTTACCTGAAAGAAAATAATAAAACCACTCTTGGCCTAGATAAGCCAGTTAATAGATGGTACAATTTGGACATAAGATTATGAAGTATTTGTTATTAGAATGTGAAGGGCATCTGAGGTGAAGACTTCCGCCATACCACTCGTTCGACATACAATTTACACCTATCCCTAAATTGACACAAATCTTACTAAAGTGTGAAGGTTAAACTAATTCACCACTAAAGTTGTGTGTTCAATTTTTTTATCCGAAGCTCATCGCTGGGCTAAATGGTTAGCATGCTTGCCTCGGATGTGGTAGACCGTGGGTTCGAGTCCCGGTTTGGGCTACCCAAAGTCTATAAAAGTGATATTTGCTAATTGTCCTCTAAGATCGCGGCATTAAGGAGTAATTAAGAGCAAGCTCTAACTGGCTCGGAATAAGACTGTGTCCGAGTGAAGAAACTTGTCTACCCGAGAATTGTAGTTTGAATTGTATTGTAGAATGAGCGTGTTGATCTAGTAGAACGCGGACATCATCATCACCTATTCAAAAAGTAACTTGTTCTCGCCATGATGTAGTTGATTAAATGCACACATGGCGCTAAGCATCAATCACTTACTCGTAGTCTATTTCCACTGGAGGCGACGTATATTGGATACGACTTAATAAGGTGAAATTTGACAGTGACTTACGACAGGCCTGTTATTTTCTCCGTGAACTCAATTTCATTCCGCCACGATATAACGGAACTTTTATGGAAAATGGTACCAAACACATACCGTCAATGTAATTACAGAAACGCATCGTGCGCACTAAACTGGATATCCACGTATTTACTGAAAATGGCACCAAACACCTGTAAACTTTCATTAAATAGATTATAGTAATGAGGAAGTATGGTTTCTTATTTGAACTGCCTCTGTGGTGTATTGGTAAAATAGAATGTTTACGTATAGTGCACGTTGTGTGCAACACACATTGTCTTGTGTTTTTGTTTTGTTTTTGCTCGTCCTGTGTACCCTATGTCGCCACTTTCTCTGGATTGTCCATTTTTGATTGTCGCTTCGGTTTTCTCTAATGTTTATTTACAAAGAACAGAAACTAAAATGCTGTAAAAGCCATATGTACGTAACAAATTCAGTGCTGTCCTAAATAAGCCGGTTAATATATGATGACATTTGGTGAAGTATTAGTAGCCTGTGAAGGTCATATGAGGTCATGATGTCAGCCATACCACTCGTTCCTTATACAGTATACAAATATCCCAAAGCTAATACAAATATTACGGAAGTTAGAAAGTAAAATAATTAATATTTATTATGTGATACTCAACAGCTGGTATTTTGTTCAACTACGTACCTTTACAACTAACCGATCTCATAATTTACCAGCATACATGCACATGACAAGGATAACGAAGATAAAATATATTAAAAAAAAAAAACCTTTACAAAGTTTGGAAAAATAAATCAAGAATATATTCCGAGAAAAGTTATTCTTATGCTAATGTTTCCCGGAATTTTGAAAATTGCAAATAATGCGTTCTGTTTATCTTGATTATGATTCGCTAACATTGTTGCCGTCTATAACGTTATATTATTAGTAAGAAAAACTTGAGGAACTATCAGAGGGGTATGTACACACGGAAAACGAACTGAGATGTTCTAGAAGGGTAAAGAGTATCTGAGAATTAGGTTGATTCAGAACAAAATTATAAAATAATCCCCGAATTCAATGGTAAAATTTGAACCAAACCTGACATGATTATTCATGCTGTTCATCGGAAATTCAATATGTCTGTGAGGTCAGTAATGTATTCTGATTAACTAAATCATAATTAAAAAAAAAAAAAAAAGTCTTCTCAGAAGCCACTAAGAACATTACATTATGATCGTGTAAGGATTTCTCTTGGTTGGTTCTCTGCTAGTTACACAAATGCTACTAGAGTAGACCTCTATAAAACTTGCATTGTTGGTAAGTGTGGTGCCGATCAGAAAGATTAAGTGCCTACATGCAAATAGTCCCCTCTATTTTAAATCTCCTGCAGCCTTGTGATGTTGGTGGCGATTTAAAATCCAAAATGAGTTACCATCTGATGAGACACTTCAAAAAAATATATTTTGTGCACTGCCTGCATAAATCAGGTGAACGATACGGACCCTTGAAAGCCTCATTTTTATAAATATCATTTAATGTTTTTTTTACTGATATACAGTCAAACCTGTGTTAAGTGGTCATTTTTGGGACAAAAAAAAGTGGCCAGATATGACAGGTGACTTTTAAAAGAGGCTCAATTCATATGAAGTTTTCAATAAGTCTAGAAAATGGTGACCTTTTAATACAGGTGACTGCTTAATAGAGGTGACCACATGGACAGGTTTAACAGTATTCATGAAAGTTAATAGCATGATATTTAAAAGAGTAAGAAAATAATAGATATAATTACTTTCTAAATTATTATCTAAACTTTTCCTTCAAAATTCAGTCTAGATAACATTTTACATTGCACTTACACGTGTAAATTATAGCTAGCGTTTTTTTCTCAGGCTACAATAACAAATGTAATAATTTCACGTGCATTACAAAAAAATACTGGGAATTCCGCATATGTTCTATTCGTGGAACTGACATAATTTTGATTCTCCGAAAAATATAAACATATACATAACAACACACAAACAGCCTCTGGCAAGAATACGGTGTTTCATCCATCAAACTTCACCACAAGGTCACTGTACCTGGCAGATTACACACATTCTAATTATGATAAATAGGAAACCCCGAGTGACGGGGCATTCCCATACACGTTTACTTAAAGCAGCCAAAAAATTGATGGGGAGTCAATCTGTTTTTGTTAAATTATGTTATCTTAATTTTATATTTATTTATAGCTTATTTGGGGGGATAACCGAAAATGTTTCTTTTCTATATCATGTACCTTTATCTACTTTCGATTTCGTCCTTAGAATGTTGGATATGTGAGAGATTAATATGACTTTCATGCCAAATTCAAGTACAATGTCTTATTAATAATGAATTTATTCGCATACTATGAAATCAGCACGTGTGTACAGAGGGAGTTTAGTAGGAATGCATTACTTTTTATAAGTACAATTATGTAGAGAACATTTGGATATTTAATGCTTAGAGAATGACAATTTAACTTTTAAGGGATCTATGTTTTTTTTTAATATTATGTCGCCATATTTTAGAGAATAAAAAAACATTGACCTGAAAGATGAAAAACAACTAATATGACCATGCAGTTTTCAACGAGAAATTTTAGTTAATTTTTTTTTAACCGATTTCTAAAATTTAAATAGTCGGTCCCTTGTATCTCGTAGTATTTGTTAATAGTTAAATCTTATCGACTGTTTCGTTTCTATTAAAGTGACAGATAAAACGATTATTATGTAATATGAATATGCAGTTTATAACGCACCTTAGACAACACAAATTACTCAAAGTAGACAGTGTAAGTAAGCCATGACTGAAATTTCCATGAAAAGCAGAGTTTGTAAAAAATCAATCAAATAAAACACGAATCAAGGTCATTAAGTAAGAAATTTACTTGTATTTAGAAATGAGTTGAAATATTTTCTAGTTGAGAAAGAAAACATGCTATATAATGTATATCATAATGTTTAAATGAAAGTTAGATAATACCCAAGGGTCAATTAAAAATGGATAATCCAGAGAAACCGGCAACATAGGGTACCAAAGACTAGGAAAAAAAACAGAAACTGGCAACATAGGGTACACAAGAGGAAAAAAAAATCACAAGACAATACGTGTTGGACACCACTATACGCAAGCATTCACAAAACACGTAAATAAGACATGAGTCCTCACTGACGTTACGCGCGCTATTGGTGATACTTTGACTAAATAGAATATGAAATAAGTAAAACGAAAGTAGATTTTTTTAGATTGATGGATTTTTATTTCCGATACATGCTTGTATAGGGAATTATACGAATACTTGTTTTATTATATTAGATTAGGTTTATTTTTGCTTTTGAAAACGAATTTATTGGAAGAAAACGTCGTTAACGCACAATTTTCTCATGTTATGCGTTACCAAATATCCATATGTCTTTTACATTTTTCTCAGTAAAAACCTAAAAATACGTTTTTCGGACCATTTTTTTGTGGGACCGGAAGCAGAGTCAGCGTGCTCTATGACCCCATTAACGATTTCTGATTAAAGCAATGATTGAAAAAAAAATCGGTAAGTTCATGGAAAGAAAAGAACGTAAGGCTGAAGGAAAAACATCTGCATGCCAAATAACAAGCTTTATTTCAGCTATGTTTTACAAAATTTTCACAAAAAAAGTATACATATCAAATGTTATTATCTTCAAAAACGAAAAAGTCTTTTCAAAAATGATTTCTTTAAAGCAAGTTAAAAAAATATTCCTAAAGGAGTAAGGTTAACAAAATGTCCAGTTGCAACTTGACGTCAAAAAACCACGAACTATAAAACTTTACACATTCGAAACTATATTTTTCGCTCATAATTTTCGTACTAAATCCAAATAACAAAAATGTTCATATTCAGTGGCAGAGAATGAACTGAACAAAGTTGATTTGTGATAAAAATTACGATTTCTACGTAAAATTGTAGAGTGTTACCCAATTTGTCCAGTAAACGTTTTTTCTTATCGACGGCAAAATAAGGTCGCGCTACTTCTATATTTTTCTATAGTTTTCTATTAAAATTAAAACAAATAAACAACTAAAAAAAGCGAAGCTAAAAACAAACAAACGATATCAAAACTTGAAAAACAACAAACAAAAGAGCGAAAACAAAATACAAAAATATACCAGACCTAAAAAAAATAACGATATATTTCCGCTTACTCGAGCGTCTCTAATTAAAAATGAGTTCATGACCTTAATTTTTGTGTGTGTCATTTTTGAACAAACATTGCAAAAAAGAATGTGTGCATTGTAGAAACTATAATTATATAATAGTTAAAAAAAAAATAGCGAAATATAATTGATTTATATGAAAATTAAAAATGTGAACTGAATTATTTTAATTTAATTTCACTAGATTATACATAAGATATTACGAGAAATTTTCAAGAATACAACGTATACAATCAACCAATAAACAAACAGAATATGATAATCTCGTTTTAGAGCAAGAAATACTTTCAAAGAAAAAATGATAAGTACAGTCACATAACATAAACAATAAATGAATACAAAAAGGGAATGCAAACGAAATAAATAAGCAAACAAACAAACATTGAAATAAACACCTAAAGGAAAACACCAACAACACAAATATATACAAGCAAGCCAAAATAAAATAAAAATCAATAAAACGAAAAAGTGAAATTCCGAAATCAAGAACAATACATCAAAACATACCAACACCACCTCCATCTTAACCAAACCCACGGTATGCAAACACAAATAAGGAAGGGGAAAAATGAAAAGGAAGACGCGAAACGTTCTTTTCAACGTTAATTATGTGTAACGTCAAGTGTCACCAACATCGCGCGTAACGTCTCGACTACAAACAACTGGAGGTAAAGACGAACCGAACATTGCCTTTATGCGAAAATCGTAACGGACATCACAACAGGGTAAAACATTCAAATGTATTTCAACATATGGAAATACATCTTTGAGGTGACACACCCTTTGCTAAATCTTTAAAACGTGTTTCAATATAACGTGATGAATACGATATCTAATAGAATGTGAAAAATCAACTGTAGGTCTATGACTCAGATGATGGCATGAAGTGTACAACGTGATTTCAATTTGATAAAAACAAAATTTTTTGTTTATTACAGGTTGAATTAATCATATGCTAGATAGTATTACAAAGCATAAAATTTCAAAATTTAATCAAACGTGCACGGTTAACTCATCAGCGGGTAAGATTATCAAGAAACGGCTGTATAAACAATCTCTTCGTCTTAAAATTATATAAAGATTTATAATGTCTTGCACATGCATATTGCCGAATATATTATGGCCACCATTTCAATTTGATTTCGTGTATGTATTACCGAACCGTCATACATGTTTATATAAACAATACAAATCTCCTAAAATATTATTACTGTTTCTTTCCATATTCATTATTCCGAAAGAAATAAAAATAAAACCATGATTCGCTTTTGACTGTTATGGATTTCTGGTGACGTTGCTGGACGCTGGTAACACTGACACTGGGCTACTGACTTGTTGTATATCTTTCTATTTTTAGCATTTTACATGTCTTTATTAAATAAAACAACTCTTTCACAAATAGTCCGACTTATATATGAGATGCGAATCTTCATATGGTAATAAGCATACACGCAACGTTTAAGAATTTAAAATTTAAGACGATTTGTCTTTTTCAATGGGTGCCGAAATGTCTTGGTGCCGAACTGTCTTGTTACCCACACGGTATGTGTCCACTAGAAGGAGGGAGACATAATTAAACCCATTCAACCACTATACGTCAAAAACACGTTCATTATTTTATACGGTAGCCATGGAACAGTATAATTTGACTGATGTTATTATAACTTTTTAATTGTACTTAACATGTACGTCCTTTTCAATTTTTAGTTTTCTGTGTGTGTGTGTGTGTGTGTTTTTTTTTTTTATCATTGCTTTTCTTATCCTTTTTTTCTTTTGACCATTGTATTGTCTGTTCTTCGATTTACTACTGACGATTATTACCATATTGGTATCTTGAAACTTTTCTTATAATTATTTGTTTTCTTTATCGTTTTTGTCATATTATTATTATGTCATGTAGATATTGTTAATACACTCAAAAATCGTGGATACAAATTTCCGTCGTTTGAGGAAAAATTGTATTTTCGTAGATACGTAATTTCGGGGACCTCCTGCTATTGTCATTGTCACTACATAATAATGTGGTGACAAATATTCGTTGAATTCTTAATTTAGTGGTTTGATACTGACTACGAAAATTGGAATACCACGAACAAAAATGAATTCACTGGATCTGCGATCGATTGGTTTGCTTGTTTATTTTATGGTGTTTAACGCCACTTTCAATAATATTTCAGCTATATCATGGCGGTCAGTTTTATTGGTGGAGGAAACCGGAGGCCCGGAGAAAACCACCGACATGTCGCAAGTCACTGACAAACTTTATGATATAATGTTGTACTCTTTGCCCTGAATTCGAACTGGTGTTTAACACAAGCTTTAGCAGTATTTCAGCTATATCGTGGCGTGAACAAATTATATTTATTAACTTAGATACCTACCCTTAGAAACAAAATATACTTGTCTATAAAACAACGGGCTATATGTACAATAAAAGAAACATACATATATTTAGAACGTATGCTATCTAACTATATATTCCTTTTTAAAATGTTATCATTGTGTCGCCTACGACGTTAAGTATCTGAGATATAACAATACATGTACATTTATTAATATGTTTTCAATAAAAAAAATTAATGAGATGGCATCAAGCTTAGAAATTTGAAATAGACTCTACAAGAAAATACCACCAAGGAAAACAGGGGGGGGGGTAATACGAATCTCTTTGTTATTATCTATGTGCACAATATAATGGTCAGATGGAAAAGCCACACTTATTCACCTCATTTCCAATTCCGAGAAAAAACAAATTTGTTTTTGCGAAGGGGTCGACAAAAACAACTTCCTTCAATCGTATCAATGTGGGATTTAAATTTAATCCAATGGGTGATTTTATAGTTGACCACATACAATGTGAACGTGTCTGAATGCAGAGAAACTATACAAATTTGTGAAAATTTCCATTTTGATATCTACACTTTAAATTGCGAAATTAATGTTTGACACCTCACCACATAAAGGGAGAGGTGTACATCTTTTTGTACATAATTATTTATCATTTATTAATATAAACTGAAACGAAACTTATTAGTTTTAGTTTTATTTAAGTATTCAAATTCAGAAATAGCTATTTTGTTTTGAAAAGAAATGGAATACACTTTTTTTTTTTTATTTATCATGTTTGCACATATATGTATTAAAGTTTGATTTCAAATATATAAAATCAGGATTGTGTGTTTTTTTTGTTG
>MJUT01059370.1:161630-176034 GCA_002080005.1 Gigantidas platifrons
TTTTTTTTATTGTTCCTCTTCCTTGAAGATTATGTCAGAGTTTGCACATGACAATTGAAAAAGGCTAAAACTATCTAAAATTTTCATAAATTATTATATTATAGAAGAGACAGTATCTTTATATATTTATACCGAGCCATTCAAACCTATGGGTTCTTGTAGCCGGTTCCAGACATTTGTCCTGCAATTGGGTTATTCTTGGTCATAATAAATAGGTTGAAATAAACTGTTTCTTTATTATGAGTGTCATAATAACACTTTTCACATTAGCCTACTAAAGCTATTAAGCCACACCCCTCTCCGGAGCTACTATTGAGGTATCAATGGGGTTTTCGTTATCTTTTATTAAATTGAATAACATTTTTTTTTGCACATTTTATTGCAGGATAAATACAGTATTGGTGTATTGACGGTAAATATAGAATTTATGTGGTTCGGCACGAAACGGATGGAAAGACTCGCTAAAAGCTCGTCTTTCCCCCCGTTTCTAAACCTCGCCACATATATTCTATACTTACCGTCAATACACCAATATTGTATATGTGACACGACCAGCGAAAAGGGCCCTTATGGGTGGCGACGTCATTATGCAGAAAACGACGTCAGAAAAAAATAACAATTTTGAACAGGTGCGTGTTGAAATCCTTTACCTAGACCGTACGAGCGTTCATAAATGCAAACGTGCGTTAAAATCGAAAGAAGTAGTTGACTATTTCTAAAGAAGAGTTGCAAAACGTATTATACTCAAATGTGACGACATTTAATTATATAATAGAAGTAAATTGTGGATCTATTATAATAAAACAAAACCACGATATTGCTGGAATGCTGCTAAAAGTTGACGTTAAACACCACTCAATCAATGTAATAATAATAAAAGGGGAGACATTTATATTGTTGTCTACAAATGTTTAAAAGTTAAAGAAAAATTAGATATACATGTAGTTCAATAATAGTATTATGACGTCACCCCAACGTATTATAGACGGTCTTAACAATTTTCCCTACTCATATAATTTGAATAACCGCATCACTTGTGTAATGGTTAGCTTGCTCGCCTTCGGTTCGGTAGATCGTGGTTTCGAGTCCCAGTCTGATCAAACCAAAGACTATAAAATTGGCATGTGTTGCTTCTCTGCTATGTACGCAGCATTAACGAGTAAGAGCAAATACTTGTTGGCTCGGAATCAGAATAATGTGTCCGTGTGGAGAGATATGTCTATCTGAGGACTGTTGTTTCAGTGAGCTAGCACTATAAAAATCCAACTCAGCGTGTTGGTCTAGAACAAAGCGGACCTCATCATCATGTCATTGAAAATTAACTTGTTCTCGTCGTGATATAGCTGAAAAAATTGCTGAGTTGGCGTTAAACAACAATCACTCACTCACTTAAAATTTGACATTTAAACATGTTCAGTATATAAAGATTGAATAATTTGCCTATGTTATCACAAAAAGCAAAGAGAAGAACATCGTATGAGCCAGTGAAGAGTACTCATCAGTCTAGTTCAGTGCAATAAGATGAAGAAAAACAGTACCACATTGTCGAAGCAGAATATAATATAGAAAGGGGCATACTCGATTCCCCTAACACACAAATACAAGACTGTTCACTTTTCTGTCTTGGTACATGTACTTAAATAAAAAGTGGCTAGTTTTAAAAGAAAAGGGACAAACAACGATCGGCTGTAGGATTAAACGCTTCTTTTCAGGAGCTCATGCATATGTAAACGGTGCCGATGCAATCACAAAATGAATAAACGTCCGAAGGGCGTTTATGTAAAGTTTTGTTAGTGCATCGGCACCGCTTACACAGGCATGAACTCCTGAAAAGAAGCGTTTAATACTTATAATTCTTCCACGTGAATCTATTTTGATTATTAAACTGATTTTTCATGCTTTTTTTTTCAATCGGACACTATCATAGTTTCCTCAATCGGCGGCCGCCATATTGTTTATACTGGTTATACAAAAAAAAAGTTCATCGAGTTATGAACGAATCAAAAACAGACACGTGACAGTGCTTTTGTCCAATCAAAGGGCACGAAAACGATATTCATTATTTCTACAAGAATTATAATACATTACACAGAAAACTTAAGATCGAGCAACAAGAATCCTACTAAAAACCGGGGGTATACTCACGTGCCCCGTCGTGTTACTCTTGTGACCACGTTTCTAAACAAATTAATTTTACAATTGGAAATAGTTGTTTTACAGTGAAAACTTTCAAATTACACAGTTGTTCTGAAGGAGGAACATATAGATGCAACAAAACAATTTTGCTACCATTTTAGGCCTGCGACAACGAACTCATGTTAGTATTATTTTAAGCCCCCGATAACTTTTTATTGTTTGTACCACATCATAGGAGTTCTAATATTACATTCAGTTGCATTAAACCATATGCCAATTTAATGCGTCATTACTATTTTAAATAGACTTTTGTATTTAAATCTGTTATCTTCAATTTAATTATATCTCCCATATTTAAATACCCTGTTCGTGGGTTCGTGGTGAGGTGTACTCGATACAACATTATGTGATAAAGTACGTGAGTGACTTGAGTCAGGTCGGTGGTTTTCTTCGGGTTTCTTCAAGCAATAAAACTGACCACCACGATATAACTGAAATACTGTTGAAACTGGCCTTAAGAACCATAACGTAAGCTATACAATAGAGGTAATTCAAATTTGCTAATTATTCCCGGATACCCACCTCAATTTTCCAGACATAATACCAAGGAAGTTGGGAATAACTGTCCATGTTTTTATCCCCAGTTTATTAGCTACGACTACATAGCTGACAAGTCGCTTAAAGTTACTATTGACCCCCCCCGTAATCCAAAACACATTGAACATATGGTCAAGAAGCAGTCATTTAGTAGCAGATCACTAGTTCAAAGGGAATTCCCCTCCTAAATCGAAAATAGTTAAATAATTAGGTCTTAAGTTTACAATAAGGATTGTGTCTTCCTGGTAAATGTTTATACTTTATGTCAACATTGCTTATTTGTTTGGTTTGCAATATATAAATGTATGTATATGGAGTTTTAATGTTCACCTTATCAGTACTACGTTTGTATTTATTTAACTACCAAACAACTATTTAATAGAAACAGTACCGTGTATATTTGACTGATAAAATGCCGTGTACAATAGATAATAGTACATACATGCTAAGCAACTTTATATAATATTTTATTTGCTTCGTATTCAAGATATCATATAAACCGGGAAGAATGAAAGGATAACATAGGACTAACCATTATAGAATATCTGTGTCACAAATGACCACTGATATTTTCCATTTGTGGTCATCCGGTCCTTTCTTCATTCATGACATATCAATGTGTTTGTGACAAGAGTATCACGACGGGTGCCACATGTGGAGTAGGAACTTCTTACCCTCCCGGAGCACCTGAGTTCATCGCCGGTTTTTAGTGTTGTACGTGCTACCCATATTTTGTTTTCTGTGTAGTATTTGTAGATTAGCGTTTCACATCTGTCCTTTTTCCTTTGGCCATTATATTGTCTGTCCTTCTATTCACGGCTTCTGGTTACCCCTTTGATATCTTTAGTGTTTTGGTTATCCGGACTACGAATGTATTGCAATATTTTCTCAGTATCGTATTATGTCGGTCAAATAATGCAAAATATGTCAAAATATTCACCTGAGAAAACCAAGATGTATGAAAACAGAACACATTTTCTCTGCTGTGGGACACACAACCCCGGGGGTTGTCCGATACGGACAAATCAAATACTACATACAACTCGCTCTTATGACATCAACCGCATCGGTGGGGTAATGGTTAAAGTGCTCACCTCGAGTGTGTAGCTCGTGGGTTTGAGCCCCGATCGCGTCAAACCAAAGACTATAAAATTGGTATTTGTTGCTTCTCCGCTAAGCACGCAGCATTAAGGACAAAGACTGTTAGGAATCAGGATAATGTGTCCGGGAGGGGCGATATGTCTATCAGCGGACTGTTGTTTCTGTGAGCTAGCACTATAATAATCAAACTCAGTATGTTGATCTAGTACAAAGCGGATCACATCACCATCTCATTGAAAATTAACTTGCTCTTGCCATGATATAGCTAGCAAATTACTGAATAGGCGTTAAACAACAATCACTCTCTCACTCATTATGATATTACTTGAAGAAGTGCACCGAGACTCGAAAATACCACGTTCCTAACAAATCAACCAAAATATTCATATCACAGAAATCCGAGCGAAAAAAGTTAAATATCCCAAATCTACAGCTATCATAACATAGGTTCTCATTATTGTTTTTTCGTATTAAATGGATCACATAGAAATTAACTGATTACAGTTGTATTTGATCTGAAATAAAGAACTACTTGGTAAAAAAAAGTGATTATCATTTTGAACATATGCCGACGTGGCAAAGCAAACAGGTAAAACTAGTTACCACTCCAGACTAAGGACATTCTTTATTGATCAGCATTTGAAAAAAAACATGCCATGCAGACATACGTTAACAGCATTTTGGTGTATCTGAAAACAATTATTTTTCATATTATACAGTGATGCTACTTATCATTCGCATAAAGAAGTTTGTATTATCATAATAAAAGACTCGTGTATCTAAGTAACACGTTTCACTATTAATTACGTAATTACTTGACTTTTGTACCAGGTATTGGGTTTGCATTGATGGGTTTATGATGTTTAACTCCTTTTTCAACAATATTTCAGCTAAATCGTGGGTGTCAGTTGTATTGGTGGAGGAAACCGGAGTACCCGAAAAAAACAACCGATCTGCCGCAAGTAACTGACAAACTTTATCACCTAATGTTGTATCACATCGCCTGAGCGAGATTCGAACTCACAACGTTAGTGGTGATAGACACTGACTTCATAGGTAGTTGCAATTCCAACTACCATACGATCACGACCATGACGTCCCCTCTACCAGGTATTGGTATGAAAAACTGGGTTATACATATTACAGTAACATATATTCCTGTTGTAAATTATTGTGTAAGTAGAGTTTGAAGATTCCAAAGGGGTAATCAGAATATGTAAATGGAAGAACAGACAACACAATGGCCAACTGAAAAATGACAAAAGGACATACAACGATCTACAAAGCATATCACATAAAACTAAAGATCGAGTAACATGAATCCCACTAAAAACCGGGGTTGAACTCGGGTGCTCCGAAATGGAAAGCAGTTCCTGCTCCACTAGTGGGAATATTAAATAGGCTAATATACGAAACCGTGTTGTAATACATGTAATACACTTTGTTTTGTTGTATATACTTAGTATTTATTCCAGTGTACTTTTTACCCTTGAGAAATAAAGTCAAGGATTTTCGTTTATTTTGAACGTAAAATTCAGTGCGTAGATTTATGGGATTTATATGTTACGGTTATCATTGGTCACTTAATATCTAAAGGATTTCCCCTTTTCGTTATCACAAATAGAATGCATTAGACACAACAGAAGGCCTAGCAATATATCCGTACAATAACCTCAACAGACATAACAGGATTATCAAAAAAAAGATTTATACGTTTATAATAACGATAAAAAGTTTAATAACATAAAGGACACTAATTTTATAGAAATCTTTTGAGTAGATAATATTTAGATTTATCTAAACGTTATCGTCTGTCTGAAACATCAGCAAGGTGTATTGCATGTAACTATAATAATGGTCAAGAATACAAACTATTTGCTAAAGTGTACCAACAAAAAAAAAATCTTAAGTACGCAAATAATTGAGAGAACAAAAACAAAAAATAACCATATTAAAAGACAATGTAAACTCCCAGGTAACAGGGGCGTCATGGTCGTGATCGTATGGTAACTACCAATGCAACCAGTGCCTATCACCACTAACGTTGAGAGTTCGAATCCCGTTCATGGTGAGGTGTACTCGATACAACATTATGTGGAAAAAGTTTGTCAGTGACTTGCGGCAGGTCTGTGGTTTTCTCCGGCTTCATTCACCAGTACAACTTACCTCCTCGATTTAACTGGACTATTGTTGAAAGTGGCATTAAACACCATAACCATAACCCTAATGTAAAACATTTACTAATCGCCAGACATTGGGGAAAGAGTGGAAGGGAGAGGATATTTATAACCGTCTGAATCACATAATTTAAATGTTGATATTTTCTAAAAGTATTTTGCGTTTGACCTATATGTAGTTGATGTCATAGACATACTGTGAGAGAAACGACCTTGATTTGAGAAAAGGAAAACACAACAGACATCAAATTAGGAAATGCTACTGTTGTGATACACATCACAACTACATATTTGTGTATGTATAATAAAGTGAAAAACAAGACATACCACACCATTGGAACAGTTCCAAAACCTAACAGAACAATCGTATAGAGAGACAAAATATATACCGTTAACACCTAAATACATAACCGCTTGCATTCCTGGTTTTGGTCCAGACACTTCAATAACAAGTGGTAGGATTAAACTAGTTTTATGGCTCCAAACCTCCTGTTTTAGTGAAATGATGTATCATTCAGAAACACATTATATGTGGACTGTTGCTTCAGTGAGTTTGCCCAATACAAACCTAACTTGTTGGTTTAATGAAAGACTGCTATCATCATCATCTCATCAAAGGTTAGAAACCGCATCGGTGTTGTAGCGTTTAGTGTGCTCGCCTTCAATGCAAACGATCTTGGGTTCGAGTCCCGGTAGTTTGATTGATTGATTGATTGATTGGTGTTTAATGTCCAGCGAGCAATTTTTCAGCTATATTCAGGACGAGAACATTTAAAAATGTAAACGCCACGAGACTCGAAACAAGGAAATGTGATGGGTAGGGACGGATAATTTATCCAGTACAACAGGTCTCCTATGGACCACTCATCATGAGCATATATGCTCATAATGAGATGTTAAATTGGGTTCTTTAACGTGCGAAGAGGGTGGCAATCTCCCAACACGGGACCTCGATTTTATTTACATCTCATCCGAAGGATGGGTTGATTGTGAATCTATACATCCCGCACAACCGACGAACGCCCCTTCAAGCCGACGAAGCTCTCGGTCCCATTTCTATACCCCGTGGTTCGCGCGGGGTTGACCCCTTTTAAAGGACTAGTGCCTCTAGGGCGGATAAACCTGGTGCCTATTCTACCCCTGGCACACCCTCTGAGAGGGGGAAGTCCCGGTAGGACCAAACGAACACTATACAATTGGTATGTGTTGCCTCTCGGCTAATCACGACACAATAAGGTGAAAGTGCAATGACTGGTTTCCTCGGGAACAGGATAATGTATCCGAGTGGAGCGACATAATTACCACCGGACTGTTGTTTCAGTGCGCTAGAACCATTATAAGATCCAAAAAAGCGTGTTGTTATAAAGCGGACCTCATTATCATTTCATCAAAGTTAACTTGTTCTCGCCGTGGTATGGCTGAAAAATTGCTCATTTGGCATTAAACACTCTCTCAAAGCGTTAATTGTATCTCGTTTCGAAATAGTTGTAAATTGCATCGCTTGATATTAATAACAACCACTTGCACGAAATTATATTCTACATTAATAGACAAAACCATTGTCTTCCTTATGTTTCATATCGGGTTAGAATATAACTATATCAGGGCTAAATAAAGTACTAAATGACTTATAAAGATAAACATGTCATTGACTGATCAAACTTATAAATGTTCGATATCAAATAGAAAAACTTATCACAAACGTTAAATTTGCTTACAATCTATTCGTGTCGTGTTTTAATACTATGCACTTTTGAGTTATTAATGAATGACCGTACTTATTGGAGTTCAAAATGTGTAGTAAGTCCTGTACATTTGACAATAAATAAACTATAGTCTGGAGGACAATTTTACATTATATTCAAAATGATTACCGTCAAATGTAGTTTTATATAATCATTGGTGTTTTTTTTTCTTTTATCCTTTTTTATTTCGACCGTTATTATCTTTTCTTCATCAATTTATCTTCAAACTTTTCTTTCTGAACGTCTTTAAACTATAAATCAAAATACTATAAAATTAGAAATTAAAGGTAGCTTGTTTGGACTGGTTCGAAGTATGTTAGATAATATTGTATTTGTGTAACACTTATAACGGTGTACACAACTGTTAAAAATCAAAGCTCTTTTGAACTTGCACACCTCATTTGACGCACATTGTGCAACTAATTTCGAAACAACAAACAATTATCATGTGCCCATCATATGATCACGGTAACCGATTTCCATTATTGTGGAAAGAAATATACTTTTAATTATCTAATCAATGATTGATCCAATCTTTCAAATACGAATAATACGGTTCGGATTATGGTGTTTAACGCCACTTTCAACAATATTTCAGTTATATCGTGGCTGTCAGATATATTGGTGGAGGAAACCGAGGTACCCGTACAAAATCACCGACCTTCCGCATGTCACTGACAAACTTTATCAAATAATGCTATATGAGCGGGATTCGAACTCAAAAGTTAAGTTATGATACCACAAATAATAAGATGAAAGATTAGTGATCATGTTTACAATGTAAGACATTTTGAAAGCACATAGAAGAATCTTTATAACATTGTATCAGTTCGAATTGTCTTCAGTTATTGGTGTCTAAGACAACCTTCAACAATAAATGGGATATCATATGGAACTCAGTACTTGTGTTGATGGAGTATCCAAAGAAAAAAAACCCCCAGACCGATCTGCCACAGGGATCGGGCATTTTTTAGCATAGTATTGTATCCAATACACTAGACCGACCTCCCACAGGGAACGAGCACTTTTTAGCATGGTATTGTATCCAATACACTAGACCGACCTGCCACAGGGAACGGGTACCTTATAGCATGGTATTGTATCCAATACAACAGACAGACCTGTCACAGGGAACGGGCACTTTATAGCATGGTATTGTATCCAATACACTAGACCGACCTGCCACAGGGAACGGGCACTTTATAGCATGGCATTGTATCCAATACACTAGACCGACCTGCCACAGGGAACGGGCACTTTTTAGCATGGTATTGTATCCAATACACTAGACCGACCTGTCACAGGGAACGGGCACTTTATAGGATGATATTGTGTCCAATACACTAGACCGACCTGCCACAGGGAACGGGCACTTTATAGCATGGTATTGTATCCAATACACCAGACAGACCTGTCACAGGGAACGGGCACTTTATAGCATGGTATTATATTCAAAACACTTTGCCCCAGTGGTGTTAGACAATGATAGATATAGATGTAAATCCTACTATCCTACGATCGATATAGAAAAATATCTTTTGTTTTTGTATGTAGTCTTTCGTAGATCAGTGCTTGTTCTTTCGTCTTTTGTTTTCTTTTGCCTGTTCTTCTTCGATTTACAGCTTCTGATTTCATCTTTGGTATCTGCAAACATTTCTTTCTTACCAGTTCGTGAAAGCTGTAATGTACAATGGTGTGAACAATGCCATATTTCAACATTAGCATAAATGTATGGCCAACTAGAACTTAAACGTACATGTTGAGCTACTCGTGTTGTATCCCGACCTTAGTTTAATATATTCCCCATTGAAATAACACTTGTATAAGACTAACTAAATCATTATTTACAGTATCGAACAAATTATTTGATTGAAGAATATGAATAAATTATTGTGTGGTTATCGTCTGAAGTTTATACTAAACTATGATCTTCTTTGTAGAAGTGGTAATATTTCATAATACGTAAAGGTTAGAGAATACCGAAGAGCCAATACCAAATGGACAATCCAGAAAAACTGGCAAAACATGGCACATATGAGGAAGAACAACAAAACAAAAACACAGCAAATTATGTGTTGAACACAACTGTAAGCAACCAATCACAAATAATGTAAATAATACACGAGTTCTACTACAAACAAAGACAAACTAAACATCACACACATGTGGAAATTGCAACAGACATAATAATAATCATAAGTAGACAGGACAATTGCTCCTTATGGACCTTGCCATTTCTCGTACGAATAGCATAATAAGTAGGTAATCATACTTGAACCTTGCTGAGATCTTAGTCCTAATATATAGTGTGTTAACCCAAATAAAACAATTCGATTAATTAAATTATAGACAATAGCATTACATGTAATTTTGATTCAAAACAGACGTTAGAGAAAACCGAAGGGGTAATCAGAAATGGACAATCCAGACACTGACACAAGACACAGGACGAAGGCAATCAACATACAAAACACAACACAACACAGATAACTAAAAAGATGAGTGACACGAACCCCACAAAAACCGGGGTGAATCCAGGTCTTCACGAAGGGTAAGCAGTTCGTGCTTCTTATAGGATACCCATATACTAAATTAATGACACCATTGGCGTTTGAAATCTGAGGACTACAGTGGGAAGTCTGCAGTCTAATATGTTAAGACTGAAGTGTGAAGTTTGAAGTATAATATGTGAAGTCTGTATTGGAATGTTTGAAGTCTGAAGACTGAAGTCTAAAGTGTGAAGTCTGTAGTCTAAAGTTTGAAGTCTAATGTGTGAAGTCTGTAGTCTAAAGTTTGAAGTCTAATGTGTGAAGTCTGTAGTCTAAAGTTTGAAGTCTGAAGACTGAAGTCTAAAGTGTGAAGTCTGTAGTCTAAAGTTTGAAGTCTGAAGACTGAAGTCTAAAGAGTGAAATCTGTAGCCTATAGTTTGAAGTCTAAAGTGTAAATTCTGAAGTCTAATATTTGTAGTCTGACGACTGACGTCTGATGTGTGAAGTCTCAAGTCTAATATGTGAAGTCCGAGGTCTGACAACTGACGTCTGATGTGTGAAGTATCAAGTCTAATATGTGAAGTCCCGAGGTCTGACGACTGACGTCTGATGTGTGAAGTCTGAAGATACATCTGGCTGCCAAAGTAATAAAGAGGAAATGACAAAAATACTTTCATATATTTATTTAGGAGATATATTTTATTTTTATCATTGTTCCCCAACTCTATGCATTACCAATGATTGATAAATTGGCTATTTTCGTCAATGTCAAATGTGCAATAAGATGTTCTGTAGTTGAAAAGGTTTGAGAAAACACTACTATGATTCAAGTGAGATATAGTGCACTTTAGAATGTCAAGCATATTAACGTGTCATTGTTTATTGTAAACATTTGATTGAAGATCATGTACCAAGTCATGTAAATTAACGGTCATATATTTGAGTGTTTAAGTTATCTAGATTGTCGCTTTTCATTTTACTTCTATTATTTTTGTGTTGCTATTCTACTTGGTACATATAAAAGTAAAGAATTAGGGTTATGGTGTTTAACGTCACTTTCAACATTATTGCAGTTATTTAGTGGTGGTCTGTTTTATTGGTGGAGGAAACCGGAGTACCCAGAGAAAGCCATAGAACTCCCGCAATTCACAAAATCACAAACTTAAGCACATAATGTTGTATCGAGTACACACCGCCTGAACGGGATTCGAACTCACAATGTTAGTGTTGAAAGGCACTGATTGCACATGTATTTGTAAACATAACTACCATAGGATCACGGCCATGACGGTCCCATATAAAAAAAAAGTAAGCAGAATAAATCACAACTACATTTACTCTGTTATTGTCGCCTCTATTTAAAACAATTAGGCTATTTCTTGACATTATTACTATTTAAAACAATTAGGTTATTTCTTGACATTGTTGATGGTGTAAACAATGGTACCCGGAGAAAATGATCAAACTTCCATTAGTAACTGATAACGTTATCCCGTCGTCGTGGATGAACTGTATGCCTTTGTTTTTTGTTTTTGCTTTTTGCTGTCAATACATGTTTTGTATGTATCTATGCAAATCAATCGAAAATAAGACGGAATATTTTCCTTCTCAAACCTAACAACTACATGATAGACATGAATTATATTTTAACATATATACTGTGCTACACGTAATATTTGTGGTCATTTAAATAAGTTGGACATAATTTGCACTAGACTATTGGGTTATATTATGTTTCCCCTTTAACATCTATCTAAACAAGACAGACATTGTTTACCTACCTATGTTGTGATACAGGTATGTAATAAACAACCCCTGTTGCAAGAGTAACAATTTCTCAATGCGATGTGAATCATTTTTTTTATTTACAAATCCAGATATTATCTGTTTTGTACTGTGGTGCCCTTAGTTTAAACATATTTTATTAATTCATTCAACATAACAATATTCAACATAAAAAAAATGTATATACATTTCATAATCTGAAGTAATCAATAGCAGGGGAGGATCCAGGCGGGGGCGCATCCAGCGCGCACCCCCCCTAAAATTGGAAAAAATATGATTTTTTTGCTTAAAATCGTGATTTTTCATACGAAATACCCCAAAAATTTTGGCTCCGCTCGGCGCGATTATTTTAAGTGCGCCCCCTTAACTTGAAATCCTGGATCCGTCCCTGAATAAGATGTGCTCTTAAAATATGTGGATATTCAAATAACAAAGGATCTTTTCCTTTTAACCTAGATGGTTCTTTCCTCTATCGCCGCCAAGACTTTGATATATATGAGTACCATTGAGGGTGTCTTACGAGAAGTATGAACTGCTTGCACTTCGCCAGCACCTGAGTTCACCCCCTACACTCCCCCCTCCCGCCCGCGTTTTTTCTGTGTTCGTGTTGCTCATCTATTTAGTTTTCTGTGTATTGTTGTGTTTTAACTTTGTCTTCGGCCTGTGTCAATATTGTCAAGTCCATTATTGATTGTCCCTTTGGTGTTCTCTCACGTTTATTCAGACCGAAATAACACCTAGAACTAACTTGTCAATTAGATCTAGTTATTAAAGGACCTTCGTTCTTCATACAGTGTGTACCATCACCAATGTATTAATAGTGACAGTTGTGAAATACCAATGTAAAAATATGAGACGCATACCACTTAAGCTTCAACCAGGTTTAATACCGCAGTAGTTCCTCAACCAGGTTTAATACCGCAGTAGTTCCTCAACCAGGTTTAATACCGCAGTAGTTCCTCTAACTACAATGGAAAATGTTTCATGTAACAAAGATATGCAAAAAAAACAATTACTATCAATTTTCAAATACACTGTAAATCACCGTAATAACAAATATTGCACAATTCACATATCTTATCTGTTTTGTACTCGGGTAAACCCTTTTAAAATAAAAATGACAAGTGAAAGGTGTAATTTTAGAAGAAAAATACTTAATATATTTAATGCAGGAATGTGAAAGTGACAAATACATGTGATATGTTACACGGGTGGTTTGCTAATATGTATTCATGTCTATGTCTAAAATATTTAAGTTTTAGTTTACACATGGTTTTCCCAGTTTTCCGGTTATTGACTGATTTTGTCTGTTTGTTGAATTATGGGTTTTGCCTTTCCCTTGTGGAAGATTGCTCGGTGTTCGGTAATTTTGTTATTACCATTATTTGCCAATTAAATAGACAAAATGGATTAGACACAAGTTAAGCAAACTGATGAAGTCTTCTTCAAATTACAATTTGTTACATTACATGTATGTCATTAATGAAGTACGTCATAGGCATGCATATAGCACTAATAACAATTTAGTAAGTTGAGAGAGTGCAGTATATGCTAAATTTTTATTTAGCTTTATTTCAAAATACACAATTTCAGTCAATCATTTTCATTATAATTAAATTCTCAAAATACATTTTAATTTTAAGCATAAATAGCAGCTCAATTTGTTTTTTTTAGCTTTATTTAAAAAAGCACCATTTCAGTCTGCCATTTTTATTAAAATTACATTCTCAAAATATGAGGAAATCAGTACTACTATTACTACAATTTAATTTCAAATGTCAATCTCCTAATTATAATGATAATTATATTTTAAATATAAATTTCCAGTCGGTGTATAAAATACTAGTATATCAATCATTATAGAAGTAGAGTTTGACTTTATATATTTCAAGATTATTACAATCAAAGCCCATTTTAAAATGTACTAATTGAACAACAGAATTATGTCAGCTATTTTGTAGCAGGTATCGTGTAGCCTTTCATCCCTTAAATTCGGTCATCTCCTAAAGTCAGTCACCGCTTTGGAATATGTTATCACGTGACTTCATATGTGTTGATGACGTCATCTAGTTTGATTACTGAAAATAGATTGCCAGATGGCTTTCACCTTGACCAAACAATAATGAGATTGCAAAATGTCAGCAGATATATATATTAGGTCTCATCTTACCTTTATCCTTATAACTTAATAATCAAAGTATTTTTTCCATGAAGACACAGTCCAAAATAGAAATTACGCATGCTTTGCATTTCGTAATGTTCGTTATAGTTTTAATGTTATGCTTTTACTGATGTTGCTTTGTAAACAAATACATCAAATCGACTTCACAACTAATCTTACCTATAAGTAAGAAAACATGTGTCCTGCTATTTG